>JAPYZA010002296.1:0-17729 GCA_030522685.1 Eupelmus azureus | reverse complement strand
AATCGACTTACGCCCTAGTGTCGAACTGTATTTTTCACCGCGAGAACCGAAAAATTATGATCGAAGGAGTGATTTTGAGGTTAGAGTGGTGAAAACTTTTTATATGTTGAAGAATTAGAGGGAAAAAAATATCGTGTATCCTTAGGAAAAAACATACCGTTAAATTTTTCTTGATTCAATTTTTGACTCACGTGGATCAAGATTTAAATTAGTAATTTACCTATAAAACTTTCTTTATTTAAATAACCAAATAGATAGGGAAGGCTTCAAGAATATAATAACATCGAATAAAATTGTAAGCTGTTTATTTAACGAAACATTTATAACAATAAAGTAGTTCTCTTTTGGATTAATCAAGTGTAAATGACGATTCTCGAAATTATAATTGATCGTTCGAAAAATTTAGGTTTTGCAATTTATTTGGTATACTGTAGCTGTTTTGTTATATATATTTACGAATTTTGTGTATTAATTAAAATGCACGAAAATTTATCATATAAAATTTATGCAACTATAATCATCATAAACTTAAAATATAAAATACAGCGTATTCTATCAAATCTTTATGAAAATATTTAAATTTCTGCTTAAATCGTTAAAATTTAGTAAAATTAATACGTTTCGAACGATTAATACATTTCTTACGATTTTAATTTTATGAAAATTTGCTTCAATCATCAATACAAATATCATATTAAAAATGATATAGAAATAGGTGATCAATGACCGTAGACATTTATTGATGATCAGCGGGGAGAGGAGTCCGATTATTCGAATGTTTTTTATTTAAGTGCTACAAATTTAGAAGTTCATATAATTTGTGTACACATCAACACTGTTTGTTTATTCAACTTAGAAACTTCACATTTTCAACTACTTCTTAAGAATAAAAATTTTGTTGCTTTAAATTTATTGGTTCCAACAATTTGATGTTCTCATAACTTTCTCTCGAAATCCTAAATATTCATCATTGTCCAGTTCTAAATAATAAAATGCACAATTCGCAAATTTGAGCTTCCAAATGTGTAGCACTTAAATAATAAACATTCTAATGATCGGACCCCCCATCAGCGGTAAATGCGTTTGACGCAAATATCGTAGACATACATTATTCCTGTGATTATTCTTAGCGCACATACAATCGCATTAGATATGGGAATAAAAGCGCGACTAAAAGTGAGCAAGTTTTTTTCATATATTTTAAAGAATGTTCATGATTTCTTATTAACCGTCGCTGGGTTAAAAGACCCACGGAAAATATTGCAGTTGGTCGCGATTAGACCTGATACAATCATTCATTATTATTTACAGTCTGTGGGCGTGGATCAGTACAATTGTTGGCGCGCAATCGGCTCGTTATCGCAGATTTAACAGCTGAACATATTTTTCTTCTCTCATAAATCTATTTTTGTTACGATTACCGCGTTCCTAAGCTGTGGGGTACCATGTTTGTTCACATGTTAATTGCGCGATTCTTTCATTTATAGCATTAAAATATACATTTCGAAAGCTTCATTAACCTTTAGACGACGGGGATTTTTTGGTTTAAAACGACTTTTTATTTTCACCAAAATGTATTTCTAAAAACATTGGATCACTCATTTTAGACACCCCAAGTGACAGGTGGTCCATATATGGATCACCTCCGTCCTCTAAAGGTTAAACTTTCGAGAATCTTGTATAACATTTAATTATTATGCATATACACAAATGTTCTAGTTCCTAGAATTATACATATGGCTGTTTTGATATTCTCTTCTTATTTCTATGTTATTGACAGATGCAAATCATTTATATCTAATATGTACTTATTAACTAATGTACATAAAGAATAAGATATTCTTACTCATCTGTTGAAGGCATTGAAATAAGAGAACATTATTTTAGAATAAATGATAGTTTACCAAATTCTCGATATTGCTAATTTGGTCGCCCATAGAATATGGCTGATTTTCAAAAAGACTTTTCTAGTAAAAAAAATGATGTAAAGAACTTTTACACATATTTATCGATTAAAATATTATTACTTTTAATTGTTTGTCAATCATTATTTTGAAGTGTTTAATCAAACGTTTGTGTTTATACAGTCAAGGATGGAAATTAGCACAAACATGCACAATGATATTTATAAACGTAAATATGTATAAAAGTACTTTATATCAGTTATCAAATATAAATCTAATAACAAAAAATTATAATCATAATATTCTAAAAATCAGTCACATCCTTATATTCACATTGTAAAAAAATTATATAATTCCTTATTATTCAATTTTTAAAATAAAGTAGAAAATTTTAATATTATACATAATCAATTCCCTTAAGTAAATATCGCCTTTGTTTTAAATAACGAACCGATCACGCCTATTGATTTAACGAATTATAATACAGAATACAAGAATAAAAATAGACATAGGTGATCGCTAATAAGATAAAAATAGTAAAGGCAGGAAAAATAGTAAAGAAAGTGCGACGAACTTGTGCAGTCTTTCTTAACTTTACAAATACATGTAAATCTTTGAAGGGAAAATTCTATTCGCTGAAAATTCCTATTTACATTATTTGTTCACATTGACTAGCACGATAGCTAGTGAACTATTTCTTAATTCCTTTTTATTTTTAATCAAGCTAAAAAACTTATACTTGAATTCGATTGACAGTCTTCACTTATGTTTTTACAAACATAAAGGTATTCTGCTTATAACAAAACAGATTTTCTTACATTTTGTAATAAATTGTTAATAAATTTAAACCTAAGACTCTTTACTCCTTCTCAAAATTTCATATACAACTGAGATTCTTATCGTTTTTTAGTACTTAAAAACTTAATTTTTGCACAAAAAGTAAAATTAAATTAAAAATACTGAGATTAATTAATATACAATGGATTTCATTAATGTTTTAAAATCTTTTCAAAGGTCTTTGAATCAATAATTCAGATCTAAAAATCACTTGTTTCAATGCCACTAAAGTGTCTCAGGTACTTAAATGCAGTCAAAAATTTTGTGCTTCTTTTCATCACTTCAAAGTAGTTATACTAATTCGATAAAAAAGATGAATTTTCATTATTTTAAACTGTCTTATAATACTACAAGAATGTGAATTGTAAATATTAATTTTACTAATTGATGACTTTTAAATATTAACGAATTTATCAAACAATTTTATAAGAATATAAAAATTTTCAATTAATTTAAGTTACTTATGATGGATTATAAAAAAATTTTATAAAAATACTTCAGTTATTTCACCCTCAGAAAGATCAGTTTCTATGTCTGAAATAATACACTTGCCAAAGAAATACTGCAAATACAAACTATTCCTAAAGCTAAGTTAATGTACACTGCAGTAATTAACCAGAATGCAAACAAATACAATGTTTTATTGCAATATTTACCAAGAGCTGGATCATAATTTGGTTCATATTCTTTGTAAACCCACATAGAACCTAAACAAAAGAATAATGTAAAAATTAGAAAAGAAAATCAAATAATAATATAGCTATCTAAAAATTATTATTTCATTACCAATTATAAACCATCCAAGCATAAAGCAATTTATTAATGTTTGCGTAGAAGACTGTCTTATTCGTTCTTCATCTTGTTCTTCTCGACGTGGTCTTACTCTTGCAGATAAATGAAGTAATTGTTTAAATACTCCAAATCCACCTCCTACCAGTAAATATACAGGAATGTATTCTCCTTGTGGACAATCATAAAGGTAAAGTCCACCAATAATCATCATACAAATTGGAATCACAATTGCAATACCCAAAAATATTGTGCATCCAACTAAAAATTATATTTAATATTTAAAAATAAATATTTTGGTAGTTAATTCACAAAATATCAAATTAAAATTTAATTTCTTACTTGTGCCTAAAAGTAAAAGTAACATATTTTGAAAGAATTCAAAATAGCTTTTGCGTGATTTATGTGCTTCTCTCATTCGTCCAAATAACGATTCATAAGAAGGAGGAGGAGCTGTAAGTAGATTGAAATTAATTGTTTGAAATTACACCATTAAAATATATTTTTAAATAATAAACTGTTTAATTTAACTTATTTGTATCCCTTATCCTATAACCTAAAAGTTTGTATTTATTGTTTAGGTTGTTCATTTTACTAAGCAAAGTTCTTACTAATAATTTAAAAAATTACCATTAGGATCTATTGCTTCTTCATAAGATGGCGGTGCATCTCTATCACCGAGATCTACTGTTATGATTGTTATGACTCCTGACGTAGATGGCTGATCTGGAGGCCGATTAACATTGTAATACAACGGTGGAGGTGTGTAATTACTGTGAGTGACTTGTGGAACCTGTGCTACTGCACCCGCATCTGCCTCAGCTGATGTATCGGGTGTAGCCCCGTGGGCATCAGGATTCAGAGGCATTCCTTCTGGTACTGGAGTAGCCTGCTTTAAATCCATTAAACTTATACTTTGTACTCTGTGATCAAAGTCTGTCCATCATTTTAGTTCGCAGGCCTTTGCTTTGCCTATAACAATTATAAAATTAGAGTTATTCAAATAAAGTATAAAGAATTGTATTTTATTATACTAATACACATCTGTATCGTTATTATAGGTAGCAAAAAATTTAAGACAACAGGTTCCACCAGCTTCTATTTTTCATTTCTAGTTTTATTTCAAACCAAATGATTCTTTTATTTTTCTAGGAAAATTTGTTGACAAATTAAACCTGCTGCTATTATAAAAGAATGAAAAACAATTTTAAAAAAATTGATGAGATCACTATAGAAATATTTCCTGAATGGAAATGCAAACTTCCTCAATTATTTACAATTTATTAAAACTGAACTGTGAGGTTATAAATCAATACCAAAATACCTGCCACTGTATCAAGCTTCTAAACTTTATTAAAAAAAAACAGAAAATAAACAATTAAATACCTGTTAGCAAGTACCTCAGATCAATCAACCAAAACACTGCCAACCACAGCCTCTACAACGAAACCGTATACAGCTGCTCTCTGCGAATCTCAGCTGCAGAGCTCGCTGCAGCCAATACTTCTACACAATCTCTCTAAAAGCCAGCGGACAGCTAATCATCAGGCGACTCGCAAAACTAGCACCTCGCGAAGTCAGGCCACTGCTGCCGCCGCCGCCGCTCCATTCTTTATCCTCAAAAGCAACACGAGACGAAATCTCGGAGCGTGCGTGTGATGGGCGAATGTGTATAATAAAAAAGGTGCATTCGCGCGCGCTCGCGCGAGACAAAAGCGAGTGCAGCTCGCAAGGTAAAGCGAGGAAAGTCAGTGCAGCAGCGGCAGCATTGACGTTGCATTCAATGTCAAGCGAACTTCCGAGCGGATACGCGCACGAGAGAAAGAGAGATAGGCATATATTGCGAGGAATAAGGATATCCCGAAATTCCGTAGAGAGGGAAAGGAGAGAGAAGTGCGAAAGGCGCGTCCGGCAAAATGTATACACACATATGCAAACAGCTTCGGAAGAGAGTAGAAAGTGGCACTGGTGGCAGACGGCGCGAGCACGCCGGCGAAAACACTTACCTGCCTGCGCGAGGAGTAGGGAGCCTGCACGTCACACTCTCGATTTCGTCGTCTTTTTTCACCGTCTGCTTCCTCCTTCCCAGCAAAATAAAAGGCTGCAGGGCTCCTTTCTCGGCCGCTCTTGCAGTTATACACAATGCACGCACTCTCAGATCCGGCCCTCAGCTGGATTATCAGCCGCTACTGCGCGCAACATCTCGCGCCTGTGTCTGTATCCTGAAGATCCGTATTCTCGGCACGAGGAGACGTGTATACGCGGCCAGGCACTTCCTTGTTATGGCACCGCGCGCGCGCGCGCACGCATACACAGCTGGCTCTATTGGCTCTCCGGGAGGCGAGTTTTTTTTTCTCTCCTGCGATCCAGCGGTGGGCTGCGCGCGTGGTAGGTTGATACTGTACCATGTGCCGCGGCTTTGGGATGTATATAGTTGGGAGTAGATTATCGAATCGATTACGAAGGATGTGTTGAGAGAGCGAGAGTGAGAGAGAAAGTTAAGGATGCTAGATGTCGCGCGGGAATACTGGAATATTGGGATACGTGTGTGTGTGTGAGTTTTAAAAGGCTCCGTGCTCCGGTTTTTTTTTGTCTTTTGGATGCAGTCACGATATGCAGGCGTAATCGGCGTGATTAATGAGATTAGGTAATTTTTTGAGAGATGAGATGTTGCGGATGACTGGAATGGATGGACGATTGATGATAATTTTATATTGTGGATTGGGGATTTGTAGCGCGCGAGATCGAACTGATGATGTCGATTGATAAGTTAACGTGGCAAAAACTTGATTAATGGAAATCGATTATTTTTTTTATAGATTTTTTAATTGCGCGACTCTGACCTTGAATTTACAATGGTTAGTGAAAATCTAGTAAATAATTGAGAGGCGTAATTTATTTTAATTTTATTATTTACTCAGACGAAAATAAAATACGACGCTTTAAATTATGTAAAAGTACAGTTTACAAGTATTTTCTGTCCATTGTTCTTATGTAAGTGCGTGACGATTTAAGTTTATCATGAGGATTTGACAAAAAAATAAAAAACTATAGTTGGGTAAAAAAATATACATTTTTAACGGATTCGAATAACTATTTTTACAAGATAAAAGTAAAAAAAATGAACCTACGCAGATTGTCCTGAATATTTTTTATTATAAATTTTAAATAGCTGCTATAATCGAAATTAGAAATTTTAAGGACAATCTGTGTGAAGTAAGAAATCCCCCGTAAATCAATACAGATTTTTAACCCCTTAAGGATAAAGGGTTAAAAATCTGTATTGATTTAGGAGAAATTATTTTATACTTCTTTTTGGCTGGTTTAGAAAAACTTTTTTATTTAAATAATTATTTTCTGCTTTTTAGACTTTTATGCATGCAATTTTACAATCGATTTTAAATGTAACACGTAACAAATACGAACTTTATTTAAATATCTGAAATAGAAAATTATTATACCGATCTACCATTAATATATCAAATAATAAATAGTACCTATAAATTTAAATATTTTTATCTTATAATGTAGCATTATCATCGAGTTGTGAGCTATGTTTTAAATCTATAGCTTATCGGGAGATTCGTTTAAGGACGTTCTCTCCAAAATGAAATCATCTAAACTTTTTTTGAAATTTTGTGATTTAATTCCTTTTAGCATTCTCTACAAAAGTTATTACTAATGTTATTACTAATGACTTTATAGGACATATACGGGGTGAATAAGCGAGTTTTCCAAGGTCAAAGTTTAGCATTTTAACATAGTACCCATATGCAGAGTCTTATATGGAGAGACATTTCGTTAAATTGCAAACAAAATTTAACTAAAATATTTTTTAAAAACTAGCATATGATGTAAAATAATAATACGAATTATGGGGAAAAAGTGTGATAGGGTAAGTGGTTTTTTACGAGATAAAATAGTCTAAAGTTTTAATTATATATGTTACTATATTTGTATAGGCGCTCAATTATTCCCAACCTTTCAAATTTTGAGAATATTTCATACTCTATTCTGCTGTAATTCTGATGTTAGATATTATGACTTATAAGTTTCTTATATTAAATAATACTGTATAATATATATTAAAACAAATTTTTAAATTTGACCCCGAGATGAGCACCGCTGAAACGAGAGACCGTCCTTAACCCTTTGTCGACCACATTAAGATCTTATCAACCTCGATATCTCAAAATTTTTTTCTATGTATGAAATCTTCTAATTAAGACACTTTTACAAAAAATATTATGACATTTTTTTCTTTTTCTCGATTATATTAAACTTCTTAATTTTAAAATTTACTCCAAAAGTAACGGAATAGTCAAGGTTGTAACACCATTCATTGGTTTTACATTATTATACATTTTTTTATGAGAAACAGATAAATATTTTTTTTAATGTCCGTAGTACTTATAATGAGGCTTAAAGGGTGAAGCCGATTACATAATGTGTACCAATCAAGAAACCGAGTTAGAAACTATGGGCACTCTACTTTTTTATTAATTTCAAACTATTTTTGTAATTTGTATTTTCACGATCAGTATTTAAAATAGTTTAGTCTTTTATCAAGATTAAAGAGTATTAAAATGAATAAGTATATAGTTATTCCACATATTTAAATTATCATTATTCTTAGATAGTTATCACAATTCGTCCTTCGACTATTACGATACATACAGATCCTGGTTCTCGCCTTCATTTTTCACATAAAACAAATAACTTACTTCTACACCAGGTTACAAATTCGGCGTAAATCGACAATTTTCATTAAAATCACGTATCGGTAATAAATTTTAGCGAGCATCGCAATATATGCCTGGCTATTTAAAGCTCCGGATCCAGCTCGGCTACGAAAGTGAGAGTCGAGTAGCCGATCGCCTCGCATTGTCTAGTCGAACAATAAAACAAGAGCTTCGAATTCCATCATGAGTGGCGCCGATTTAGAAAAGCATTATTTTTATTTTTCGGGTGATCAAATATTTACTAGAATCATTTGATATGATAATTTAAGTATTAAAGAAAGTTTTAGGCCAAATAATTTTACTCTTTCGTTTACGTTTACTTAGATTTTACAGCTGGGCTAGTTATTACAATTCTAAGTGCAAGTATTGCACATTTTTTGTTGAACAACTGGCGAATCATAAAACTTGGTTGGAAGCTTCCTGGACCGCGCGCCTATCCGATTTTCGGAAATGCATTGGCATTTCTATGCAAGCCAGATGGTAAGTCATCACATCTATCATCACTTCTACAGGGTTCTCACACTTTTCCCTATTTCCTTTTTTTCTTTGAGAAAGTATTTTGCTAAAGTAATATTAGAAACAATTTTATTAAGAAACCCGTGAAAAAAATTTATAATTAAAAAATTATTTTGAAGTATATCAGGTTAAAATTTTTAAAATAAATATATCTTTGAAATAAATTTATTTCTAATTACCTCTCACTAATTACATATATTTTAGAATATTTTATCACATCCTAAAAATTTAAACTTGATACTAAGAATCACTCGTAGTCTCTGTTAAAATATCAATAACTATACTAAATTTACTACAGAAAAAAAACTTTTATTTCTCAGAGATATTGAACCGCGCTATGGATCTTGTCACGCCATATATCGATACAACACCAATGAGATTATGGATGGGACCAACTTTGTACGTCGTACTCACAAATCCGCATGATTTTGAGGTAAAACATTTCGAGGATATACAGATGATTATGAATAAAATATACGTTTGCAACCGAGGAAATATTTATTTTTTACCGAAAGTAACATTTTTATAGTACAGTATACAATAAAATTTCAAATTTAAGTATACAAGTATATTTAAACTTTAATTCAAATGAAAGCTCGATTCTTCTATAGTTTAATTTTATCTTACTATATGTTTCTAGTAGATTGGGAAATAATGGAGTACCTAGCTTAAAATTCTCTGTTCGATTTAGAGTGGTATTTATCGCCACATAAATAATTGGTTCTACTTGAATGTATTATGAACATTTCTCTATATTTCTGTTAAATTCACAACAACAAACAAAAAAGTTATAAGCTACTATAGAAAGTATGAAAAATCAGTAGGGAAAAAATTGTTGGGGAATAATGGCGCATACTATTGGGGTGAAGCGGAGCAGTGTGTCTTATTGGATTAAAATATATTTTCTGACGGCTAAATTTGTTAACTTTTATATAATTTTTCTAAAATATAATTATATAAGTATAAAATTGCATGAACAATATTTACGAAACTTTGGGTTTCGAGTTTTCAAATTGATATTGACTAAATTAATTTATGTACATTTTTAAGAATAGATAATCGTATACATATTTAAGGCAACATGAATTTTTCATACGTTTATCAATGCACGTATGCTGTATCTCTTTTTATGCTTCCGATAATGATTATTAATTAATCGTATTACGTGAAATTTTGATTTTTCAAGACGCAAATACACAATATCTTACATAACTTCGTTAAATGTCATTTACCCTTTTCCATTGTAATTAATTTGCTAAACAAAGTCTGCGACCATTCTCATAAGCTTACTGTTATACAAAAATTACAATCTGTCAAACCCGAAATTTCGCTATCGCAAATAAATGTCTTTCACCAATTACATACTGTGTTACAAAAATAAAGAAAGTTTCCACAAACTTTCGCGTATCCAATTGCCGCCGCTGTCATCGAAATTTAGAAAATTTAGAATCTGCGACACGACGCAATAAGACATCGCACACACGTGGCTAAAGGGGAGTCTTATCTTGCGACTCACGTTCTATCAACGACACCTTTCGCGCTTCTTTGCGTGCTCGGCGCGTATATAGGATCAACGTTTTATACGATGGGTGGAGGAGAGTTCAATGATTAGAATATTTTTTATTTAAGATAATTGATGCAGCATCTGTAGTTTATTTTTTATAAAATTAAACAAATTTGATAATCTTTTAAAACTTGTAACAACGTGAGTTTTTATATTAAGTATTATATTCGTGCAAAAATTCAGATGGTTTTACCGACTGTTTTTTTTAGATATTTATTCTTACAAGGTTTATCTTTTTATCACTATAAAGGCCTAATACGATCGAACTTTATGAGTGTAGAAATGAAATAAAAACTATCAATGGCATGAATTAAGTAGTTGAAGGTACATATACGATCTACGTAGTGAATTAAATTTTAAATGATTTCTAACTTTAAAAGTTGCATTCTGCTACAGTTTATTTATTGTTAATAAAAAAACGCTCGCAACGAAGTTAAAACAATTATAAATTAACTTTAAAATTTTTAATTATTATTTTAAGGTATCGTAATAAAAATTAAATAAGTTATTTAAACGGATTTTTATTTTCATTTAGGTAATTCTGAATTGTTCCCAAGCAATCAATAAAGGAGGTGTTTATAAATTTTTATATCCATTCATTGGTGATGGCCTAATCAGTGGATCTGGTATTATATACAGTGTAATGATTTTTAAATTGAAGTATATCGTAAAATAAAATTATAGTTTTTTTTAGGAAAGACATGGAAACGTCATAGAAAAATAGTATCACGTCTCATAAATCCACAAATTATAAATGGTTTTATTGAGACATTTGATCGCTGCAGTAAGGATTTAGTAAAAAATTTAATACCTGTGGCCAATGGAGAACCATTTGACATTTTCAGTTATGTCGAAAATTGCACGATAAATATGGTTTGTGGTATGGTTAAATTTTTTATGCACATTTAATGTGATGAAATTCATTAATATTATATTTTTAACTCAAAGATTTCTTTTAAAGAAACTGTAATGGGTCATTCGGGTACAAGTCAACTGAATTATTCTTATCACGAATTTGTCTATCATACAACTAGGTAAGTTCATTTTTTTAATATAATCAATATCTAAATTTCATTATTAAAATTATTTTTTGAAATATCAAGCTTTTTTTAAAAATACCTACAATGAATTAAATTTATATTAAAAGTTACTTGAATTATAAATTCACCAAGTTATAATATATTTTAAAACTAGTCTATTATTTTACAAAAATAAATTTTTTAACATATTTTTTTATAATAAAAATCTTTTGAAGTATGTACAAAATTATGCTGAAGAGAGCGTCGAATATCTTGCTACATTGTGACTGGATTTATCGAATGACATCTTATTCCACCATGCAACAACAATCGCAAAAATGTATTCGCAACTTCACGCAACAAGTATGTTTAAAAAGAATATTTTTTGATTTTCCCTTACAATTGTATTCTTTTAATATAGTCCATCAACTCTAGAAGAGAAGCAATGTCCGAAAAAAAGACGGGATCATCTATATTGGACAGACTTTTGAAAGCAAACAACGAGGTCAATGAATTAAATGAAGAAGAATTGAATAATGAAATTTATACTGTTTACATCGCCGTAAGTTTCAATATTTTCATTAATTTTTGAATTTTTTAAAATCTAATTTGATTTTACGTTGAAATAATATAAAATATCTTTTATTATGAAAATTAATTTTAGGCACAAGATACCTTAACGATAATTAGTAGCTTCGCAATTTTGATGTTGGGTAGCCATACAAATGTTCAAGATAAAGCTAGAGCTGAAGTAGACGAAGTTTTTGATGGTGAAGATATTGACACCGAATCTCTGTCAAAGTTGCAATATATTGAGATGATAATAAAAGAAACCCTTCGCCTGTTTCCCATCGCTCCAATACTAATACGTCAACTCGACAGCGATGTCAAACTAAGTAATAAAGGATCTTTTAGAATAAATATTATAAATATTATTTAGTATTGATAATAGTAAATAAAATGTGTTTACCTTTCTTAGAAAACTGTATACTTCCAAAGGGTATCCAGGTTCTGATGTTCTTTTATGCTAGCTATCGTAGCTTTGAATTTTGGGATAAACCTGACCAATTTATTCCCGAACGTTTCACAATAGAGGAGAATTCAAAAAGACATGCCTACTCATTCGTTCCATTTAGTGCTGGACCAATGGGGTGCATTGGTAAGTGCATTCAAGACCATTTTAATTTTTATAGTTTTTGAATATCAAATTTTTTTTTTTCACTAATCTTTTAAACGTTTTCACAGGTCAAAAGTATGCAGTTATAGCTTTAAAAACTATTTTAGCTAATATAATTAAAAAATATGTTATAAGTACAAATGTTACTCTTAGCAATGTTAAGCTGACTACAGATATTTCTATTCGTTCAAAAGATGGATACAAAATATCATTAAAACCACGTTAAAATATATAAAGAATATAAAAAATGATTATTAAAAAAAAATTGTTAATATCTTTAAATAAATTAAAAGTGTTTAGTTTTCAGTATAAAATTATATTTTATTGCATTTTTTTATTTCTATACTTTGATAAATACATTTAAAACATTTTATACGTCATAAAGCAAAACTTATACATTCAAGTTTTATTATTCTTTTGAAAGAATAAATAATAATGAAGTTTCTTTGTCAAAAAATATAAATATTTCATTCTACAGTTTTTGTAGAAATTAAATGACATAATATAACTTTTTTATCATAAACTTTACAAAGATATTAATGAAAACACATAACTAAAAATTACTCTTCTTATTAAGTCAATTCAAATTTAGAATTTGATGATAATAATTATGATGCATAAAGAACTGGAAAGTTTGATAGTTGTAAGCCTACTGGTCCTTGTATAACAGGAGTTTTTAAAACTGGTTTGATTGGTGTTATTACTTTTTTTGATCCATGATTAGTTCCTTTCTTGTTGGGTATAATCACTTTTGTATCCTTTACAGATTCTAAAAATTAAATTCATTAACATTTTTATAACTATAATTGACATTATTGGCATATATATATACTTAATATAAGTAAAAAGAAATTAAAGAGAAAACATTTATAAATAATTTTTCAATATTAAATTTAGCTGTATACTTTTGATGTACCCTTTTGATTTCAATAATTTTTTAAACTAAATTTCGTAAATGCATTCTTATTTAAAAAAATTTACCTGGGCTTTTCTTTTTAGCATCATTGATGTAGTAGTTGACAAGAGTACTTTTCAAATGTTGCTCCACATCAGCCCGGAAGTCACCTGTAAAAGTACGCTTCTTCTTCTTACTCTTATTTTTTATAACTAACTGTACCTCGTTATCATTATAACTCCACGAAATATTTATTTTCATCTTTAAGTTGATTGTTGCTGATCGCACCATTTCCCAAAGTGTATCTGATTTAACATTTTTTATATGCAAATCTCCAGACAAATATTGGACTAGATGCTGTTTAGTTATATCAGTTTTCTTTTTGTGCATCATCTCAGAAACTTCTCTAGTGAGTGAGTCATAAGCAATTTGTTTTACTATTTTATCATTTGAATTAAGCATTTTAAGAGCATGCACAATTTTCATAATGTATGATAAATCTAGAAAAGGAAGAAATGTTACTTTTGTTTTCATATTCATATTTGATACATGAAAAACAATAACTTCAGCTGTTGTTTCATCTGACAAATGTAACCATAACTTGATTTTATTTTGTAGGAATCTGTCTACTTCTTCAAGAGAATTTTTATCAAAACTTTGTAATCCTCGTAAGCAATTTTCTACTCGAGGTATTATGAAAGTATGAACTGACTCAAGTTTTTGATACTCTGACAAAGCAGAAGAATCAATATTCTCAATACTTTCAATCATTTCTTCGATTGTTGGTACTCCATCTTGACCAATAGATAAACCTTGTTTTACACCAAAGAATTCATTTACCTTTGCTTTTGGTAAATTCTGCAACTTTTGTCCAAAAAATGAAAATTTGTCTTCTTGAGTTTCATTTTTCTTATTGTCATAATAATAAGTGAAACATTTATTAATATTAAACTTTATTCCAATTGCTTTTGTAATTTTTTCTACTGAATCCAGTAAATTTTGAAGATTTGTTGCTGACTCAGCAAGTAATGTTAGCTCATTTGGAATAGCAAAGTGATTTATCTTTTGATTAAAAATTTGAAACATATTTTGTTCAGCAGCTAAATTTCGTAAAATAGGTTCAACAACTAAATCAAGTAGAATTAGATTTATAGGTAATCCTTGAGGTAGCCCTTTGACAATTTGTATAGAGTTTGTAAATGGATTATCACTCTTTGTTCTAAATTTAGTTTGAGCATTTTGAAATACATCCTGAACAATATTTCTAATTGATGATGGCACAGTGTGTCGAAGCAAAGCATGTAACACTGCTTCTTGAGGAACAAAGTCACAGGCATTTGTAAAATCAAGCCATGCTACTACTAAGTCTTTACCATTTTTTTGAGCGTAACTTTTACATTCTTGTAAAATAAAACTACTCTCACATGCAGCATTATTTAAAAGGAATCCTTTTTGAGTCGCACTTAATCGATTAGTGCTTTTTGCCCATGTAATTAATCTTGAAGTCAGTATTGCTTGAAAAAGTTTTGAAACTGTACTGTGCATTGTAATACTACGCCAATTTTTAATATCATTGGGATCATCTTCTGTTTCTTTAACTAAAACAGAATACGTTAGAGATTTCCAGTTATCAGGAATCATTTGGAGTCTCAAGCAAGCATTAAAAAATGCTGTTAACAAAGTACAATCAAGATCTGAATACAGAAGATCTTGATATGTTAGTCTGTCAAGACCTACACTCCTTGAATTATATAAAATATTATTAATTTTAGATCTTAATTTATTTTCAACTTCTCCAGAAGTAATTTTCTTTTGAAGATCAGCATTATCTTTTTCACTAGAAGTAGCATTTTGCCATAAAAATGGTGGTAAATCAGAAATATTACAGTCTGGTTTAGTGCTAAGCAATGAACGATAACGTTTTTCTATTATATCTGGATCTATTCCACAATACGATGTTGGTCCAAAGAGAATTTCTTGTAATGCCCTGTGTTTTTGGCTACTATACAAACCTTGGATTTCATCCTTGTTATTCTTATTGGCAGGACCTGCTTTTTGTGCATTTGGACTTTTCTTTTTAATTGTTGTATTAGCATACTTCTTTTTATTTACTGTCATAAAAAAATTATGTAATTTTTCAGCTTGTTCATTTAACTCATCTCTAATTTTAATATTATCAATTGTTGAAATTAGATTATTATAGTATGTGTCATTCATATTTCGAATCACCATTTTGCTATCAAGAAATTCTGCAGTTGATTTAATCTTTACATGGACCTGTAAAATTGTTGTTATTAAATTAATAACTAATAGTAGCCAATTAAAATATTTGAAAATAAAAATAGATCATAAATATATTAGTGTTATATTTGTAATTTTATATATTCCATTGTTTTGATTACATTGTTTACTTTTTCAATTTTTCAGAAATATTGGATTATTTTATCAAATTTCATGAAATAAAAGTAATATAAAAATACTTGAACAAAAAGATTCAATTTCAAGTTTATAACGTAGTCAAATTATTTTACAGTTATTGATTCGAAACTCTTTAAAATGCAGCAACAATATTAAAATTATAATTACAAATGTTTTGCATAAAAAAAATAAGTTCTAATTTAGTGATTGTGATTAAATATTTTTTCAAATACTTTTAAGACAGAAAAATTTCAAAAAAGATTACAAGAATAAGTAGAAAAAAAATTGTTATCACACATTTTTCTATGATAAATGCAAGAAAATATTTAACAAAAACAATTCAAAATCTACACTTATTTGCAATACTTATTCAACACAATATCCAAATGAATCAAATCAACCTATAAAAACACTAACTCACCAACAAAGCAACTAGGTAAACAAATCCCAAAATCAACACTTCTGGACGAAGCTGGAGCTCTCACAAACAAAGGCCGAGCGAAGAGCCAATGGTTGCCGATGAAAAATTCAACGAACGCACTTCACTTTTTTTCGATTGCCTTGGGTACTATCGAAAGACGCCGATTTGCCACAATCCAAGAAGCGCACCTATATACATATTCCAAAAAGAAAAATCTAATTATCCAACGCTAGAATCAGCATGATGCAATAATCAACGAGCTTTACTAACCGTCAAAATCCTTCCTTCACTATCCAAACGAAAACCTCGCCGTATAAATATAAAAACTGCGCACTGCGCTAGAGTTCCGCGAAGAACGAAGCTACGCTCCCGGCATCCGTGGGGCAACTGTTGCCGCGACTGCAGCGAGGAGGAATCCGCTGAGCCAATGCTGACGAAGGAGTCGAGGACTTCCCCGGTCTTTCTGTATACTGGACTCGCTTCAAACTTGTTTCGTCTTCGACACTGTAATATGTATATATACATAAAAGTGCAAGCCTAAGAGCGAGCGTTCAGCGATATGATTCATAAGCCAGCTAGGCCTGCAGCCGGCAACGCCGCGCGATAAACAAGAGAAGGTGGCTTGGCTCTTATTGCGGAGCATTCAAAAATGGAGTTCACTGATATGCGAAGGATTGTAATATCTATAGTATTGTATATATACAAGTTTATAGCGCGAAGAAATGGCGTCATTGACGGGTGTTTATGTTTACTCTTTTTTACGGATACGTTCCTATATAGGTATATAGATGCGTACACTATATGAGTGAGCTATTTGAAGTCCACTCGGAACTCGACCGTTTGGTGCGAGAATTATGAATAGTCACTAGATACTAAATATATGGTTTAAATGTGTGAATTTGGTAAAAGGGCACATATAAGCAATATAAATAAAATGGACTATATGCGCTTTTATCAAATCTCACCTTATATTTGAGATAAAATAATATGAAATTAATCTGGAAATATGATAAAACATTGATAAAGCAATGATTCAATTTTTGACGCGTTTAATATAAATATAATGAATCAGCATATAAATAGGCTTTATCAGTAGGTTTTGATTATTTTTATACACAAAATAAATATATGCTTTTATGTTAAGAAAGCTCAATGCTTAAGCTTTGATTATCATTATCTTACAATTTTTATTATTGATTGTAACAATAACGTATATATATCTACTAAAGTTAATAATTGGATTATTTATTTTTGTAAAATATTCAAAAATAATTTACACTTCTACGTGCTGGAGGAAACAATAGACAGAGGAAAAATTCAATCATTTTACATAAATCATTATATTATTGTTTTTAAATCGTGTTTTTTTTTTTTTTTTTTTTTTTTTTTTTTTTTTTTTTTTTTTTTTTTATTTTTATTTTTTTTTTTTTTTTTTTTTTTTTTTTTT
>JAPYZA010002294.1:0-25316 GCA_030522685.1 Eupelmus azureus | reverse complement strand
ACTATAAATTTAAATCAGTGAAAATCCACTATCTTTTAGTGAATATTCGCTATTTCGTACAGCTAAAGTGCTGTAACTAAAAGTCAGTGAATATTCATTACTAAAAGTAGTGACTGAAAAAAATAGTTCACTGAAGTTTGTCGTGGAAATACACTGGTTCTAGCTCTGTAATTTTATAGATAATTTTACTGATTAATTAATGAAAATAAACTGATTTTAAGAGTGAAAATTAGTAGTATGCTCATGACATAAATTAGTGAAAACTACCACAAAATATTCAATAAAAATAATCTAAGAGAAAAACATTCATATAAGCACTGATTAATCAGTAGAAAAACTAACAACTGCCAACATCAGTGAATTTTTCACTGATTGAAATTTAGAGAGTATAAATACGCCATTACAATTACATTTACAATTTACATACGCTGGATATTATACAATAAAAATTAACAAAAGTCTATTTAAAATTTAAAAAAATTTTATTTTCTTAAGTATAGAACTCTAATACGTTTAATTTTAAAGTTTAAATTCATAAGCTAAATATAGTCAACGCCAAACATACTTTTTCCGGTCTAAAAAGATGCGCACTAGAGAAAATGATACCTAGCTGTTGAAATACATCCGATCGCTTTTTATCCAGAGAACCATACAACAACGTCGAACAGCAGGGGAAGAAAAAAAGGAGAAGACAGGCGCTTTGCTCTGCCCTACTGTTCAACACAAAGAAAAGCGACGATTACTATCGTAAGAAGATACGCGCTAGCTCGCCTGCGGGAGCATCGGCTCGATGTTCCTTTTTAAAGCGCGCGCACTACAGACATCTAACTCTGAGCTGTTTTCCCTTTTTTCGCCTCTACATATTTCTCTATTTTTCGCCTTTCTTACTTCACTTGCATTCGCAGATAAACGTTTCTAAATGCTTCGCGATTTTTGTGAGCTGTTAGATCTTGCGCTGCTCGCGTTGCTTTCGCCCCTTTTTTCTCTTGAGTCTCGGAGCTTCGAGTTTTTTCGGCAAGGGTCTTTGATGTACGCTGGCGCATTTTAACTCGCTAAAATGAAAAGTTTTACTTAGCAGAGTAAGACGCGACTGGCTTTTTAGAATTTCTCTTTCCATTTCAAACGTCTTGCGCTCGAAAAATATATACATATGGAGAAGCTAATAAAATAGCAAAAAATATCCTGGAACTCATTCGAAATAAACTTGTAAATCACACATTTTATTTATAATATTAAAGCTCGGAGAATTTATATGCAAATCCATTGTATAACGCGATACATAAATTCACAAGTTTTTAAAGCTAGTTTCGCGAAACTTTAAAATCCTTTGCTATAATGTTCTCTTCCACTTTCCCAGTGGCTAGATGGCAAACTTTAGCGAACTCGCGCTTATTACTGGAAAGCTATTTACCAGATCTCGATGGAAAATCAGTCACGCCTTCAAAATAACCAAAATCTCGAGATATCGTCTCAGCTAAGAGGGTTAGTCAAACATGGCTAATCCCTTCGCGCCAAGAGTCGTTTGTCAAGATTAACTCTTCCGCAGAAAACTTGGACGGTTCTCTGCCTCTCTCTCTCCTCATTCATTGACCCTCGGTATAATATTACGAAGAGCAGCTCGTCGGTCAATCGCGAGGCGGCGGCGGCTTTTATAATCCAGCTTGGGCGCTCGGCTGCTTCTAGCGGCGTGTGTTATCGAGCCGAGAAAAAGGGGCCGCTGGCATTATTCACTCCGCGAAACCATAAATCTGAGCCCTCGATAAAGTTGCTCTACCTAGAAAAGGAGAGAAAAGGAGTGAAAAAAGGTGGGAGGGACAAGTAATGTAGCAGAAGCGTACGAAAGCTTGGAAGCGGAGATGGGAAAGATAGGGAGGAGGAAACTGCGAGATAGGAGAGCGGAGAGAAAGGTAAAGGGATATTATACTAAGTGGGGAGATATGGCTCGCTGAAAAGGGTAAAAAGTATCTGCGGTCTAAAAACAAGCCTCTTGGAATTTTCAGTTTGTTGTAGGTTTTATTATCTGATGTTTAGTAAGTATGAGAAATTGAGTTAAAATACGGCTATTAAGAATCATTTCAATGATCATCAATTTTTTTAACGAGTCTCCAGTGACTCTAACAACTTTTTTTCAAAAAAATTTTCTGAAATTTGGTAACAGGTATTCAAAGTTACAGAATTTGAAAAGAATTTTACGTAGAATCGTACGCATCAATAATCATACGCAAATATTCCAGCTCTCTTAAAACTGAATAGGGCGATGGGATACTTCAATGCACGTTGTGGCGCATTTGACGAGCTTCTCAACTACGCTGTAAGTGAATCGGAAAAAGCCTCGTTTATTTAAGCACTCAGAAGATTATCCGACTATTTGTCAATCCGGGTAGACGCGCTACTATCGTCTCGAGTTTTTTTCGGTCTTAGATAAAGAAAGTAAAAGGTCTGTTAATTTTCCCTCGTTTTCAGCAGGCGATTACAGAGGGTAAATGTAGAAATGAGATTTATAAGAATTATTTATATTATACTAAATTATATTAGTTTTTGCCTAAAACATATTCACCTAAAATGCATAGTATTTTTACCTATACATATTCACCTAAAAAAAAAATAATAATAAGTTGAGACATGGAATTGTAATCCCTTATATATGCAAGTATGTGTAGTAAACGGGACATTTTTTACTTATGTTAATATTACAGAAATAAATGAAAGTATGGTCTATGGAATGTTCCAGTTTGGTAAATATCGGTAACTTTTCAAATTTACTGAAAGAAAACGTTATTACATGGAAGCACGTTATTTAAATAGGTCATCGACTTACAAAAAAAGCGTGTACATACGGCAACTCCATGTTACAAGTAATTATTAAGATTTATGAGGGCGAAAAAAGTTTAGAGCTTTTTTTTCTATAATAATTATAATTATTTTTTAACTACAATTTTCAACGGCGATTCGTTCTGCTTACTATTCTTTTTTCTCTAAAATTTCCTCTCATTTATGGGCAAGACTTGTTATTGAAAGCACTACTTAATCAAGTTAAATCGAATTAATTCAGCACTATTAACGCATTACTAATCTATTATATTCTACAGCATCAAATAATTCATACGCACCGAAAGTCTGCTATCGCCGGTATGACATCGCCGATACAAGGGATTATCCTCGTTACAAATGCACGAACTATCGCTCTATATATACATTAGTTAACACCTCAAGCTAAATCGGCGCATCTCCCTTGGCACTATAATTCGATGGCCCGCGGGGGCCGGTCGTAAGACGCGCGAATCTCGCAAGTTGCCGGAGACAAAGGAACGCTAGGCGGCAAGTATAGGATAATTTAATTGGAAGACGTCCAGAGATTGCGCGCGAATTAAGCTCTTCGCGGACTACATCGCCTTGCTCCAGAAGCGTGTCCAGCCGGCGGGCATCGAACTTTGACTGGCTGGATACGAACTGCCACTGGTCTTTGTTGTCGAGCTCAGGGACTGCGTGTGCATGCGAGATGGTCCAAATGGTTAGCTGCACGGAAGTGTTGCGAGACGAGTTTTTCGAATCTAGGAAAAAGTTCTTTTCTTGATTAGTGGAAGAAATTTTAATTTAATTAATATTGCTTTTTTATGAGGCTTTGTTTTTTATTCTTTGTTTTGTTTTTTATTTTAATAAGTATCTTTTTACTTTTAATTCATTTTTACTTTTTAATTTATTTTTACAATCATACATTTATGGAAAGATTGTTTTGATCATTATGATTTAAATATTTTCATGCATTGACAAAATATACTAAATTATATTAGAATTATATTTAAACATTGACAACTAAACTCTGGAGAGAATAATCTCAAAAATGAAATAATTACCTTAAATCATTGTTTTCTTCTCCATTAAATTTTCTGGCATTTCCCGGTGCTTGAAATAATCCAATAATTACTTTTTCAATTTCAGATACGTGCCATATTGTGGAAATCGATGCGATTATATTCGAATATCGCGATAATAAAGGTAATTGATGTGTAATATAAGCATTAAACTTTTTATCATCTATATTTAGAGAACAATCACGAATGACGCTTTATTTATGTATTGTCTATAAATTTGTAGTAATAATATTGAAATTTGTAATTATTTTAGTCATCTCATTTATTTTTTCTTTACTTTAAAATTAAGGAAATGTGCGAAAGGGTTGTGTAGACAGAAAAATATTAATAATAATATTAATAATAATAATAATAATAATAATAATAATAATATTATTATAATAATAATAATAATAATAATAATAATATTATTATTATTATTAATATAAAAAAAAAATTTTTCAATTGAATTCTAATTAATATTTACGATATAAATTTTAATTTTCTTTGATATACTGTGAGTAAGGTTTCTACCACTTGACCGACATATTGGCTATATGGGAGGAAATGTCTAGTAAAGTTAACTTTTATACAGTGACGGCTGTGTCACTTCTAAATTTTGACAAAAGCCAAATCTAAATAAAAGATCTTTAATTTTGAATATCTATTCGTAAAATTTAGTAATTTTTATCAGGAAAAGGCGATACAACGCCAGAAGATGTTCATCTTTTAATTTAATTTTTTATTTATTAATAACACCTTTTTTAATCTCATAAATTTTCGATTTTTGAGATTACAAGGTAATAATTTCGGTGAATATTTATAGGATGATCTAAAAATATAGATACACTAGAGACTCAAAGAAGATAATATCAATTTTGTATTAAATGTAGTCAATTCTTTTTCAGTACCAGAGTAATTATTAGTAATAACGTTTACCAAGTCAAAAGAAAAACTAAATTTTCATATAAATGAGCACTCTTCTATTTTTTAAAAGTAAATTTCTATTTTAAAAAAATTGATGTTATTTTTTATTGATGTTATTGTTGTAGTTGCATATTGGTAAAAAATATTTTAAAAGTGTTTCAATTATATTGTGAAGTATTTAGGATTAAAATACGCTACCTTGAATAAATATTCGGCTATATGTATGTACACGAATGTGTGTATGAGTGGACGTACAAACAAATTTATAATCCTCTTTTCGTTTTCTAATAACCTTGCATGTCATATTATTTATACCTATTACACTGAAAACAGCACTTGTAATGTGAGATTGTACTAAAATAATCCGTAAACATCTCTTTATTTTTACGAGGCTTTGTAGCGAGGAGGATTTTTATGAGGTAAGAAAATAAAAGTACGTGGCATGGGCATCAAACCCACGAACTTTGGAGCCGAAGACTGAGTCTGGTTACGACGGCTTCTGTTTTTCCAAATAAAATTCACTCTACGTTAAGCATAGCACTCGTACATCCATGAACTTTTTCTTGACGTATCGTTTGAATAGAGAACCCTTTTGCATTACTCTACGCTCTTATTCACGAGCGTAGATGGAAAACATCATTACATCAATTGACTTGAGTATACGCGTGCCTTTCCATACATAAGAGTTAGTTTTTTATGGCTTCTATATTCTTATCTTTTGAAGTAAATATTTACTCAAAGAAAGAGGTATTCGTGTCATTAAATATAGCATAATTAGCTTTGAATAATTATGCATTACAAATAAAAATATGTCTAGAGTAACCGCGCCTATCAATCTGATTGTTTACACGTACATCAGATTCACCCGACGCTCTCTCAATGTCGGCAGTCCGATCTAAACTTCTAACGGACAGGCAATGACACTATAAAGTGGCTTGCTGGTTGCATACGTGCATTTGTTCGGTGAAAAAGGCTCGGATACGTGTCCGCCATTCGTAAGCGCTGATGCAACAGCTACCTAGAAAAGATGACTGATGTAAAAGCTTTACAGCCGTATTTCGTATTAGCTCGAGAGTTGATGGCTTGGATACCAACTCGAGATGAAGGAATTGTTTTTGTCGTGGACGAGTGGTGATATGGTTTTTAAATTTATGTTTTTGCTTAGTAAGCTGTATTAAAGCTCGCGTAATTACCGTTTCTTTTATTTTAGAAGAATGCTAATTACACTAAAGTGGTTTATTTTAGTAATTAGCTGTATAAAACATTAGCCAGGGAGCTTGACAAAACGTTCTCGAAATACTTTGTGACGGGCCATTGCCTTGGATGACTAAGCTTTAAGATTCCGCGGGTTTAGGAAGAAAGGCTGTAATTGCTGACATTTTCTACTACAAAGTCTTATCCTCGATTAAAAGTTGTAAAAGAAATGGGTTCTTACTGATTGAGCTGAGTTCTTCAAGCGGTATAACTTTTTATTTCAGATTACGGATGAAAACGAATGTCGTACATTTTTTTCTTCTAATTCGTAAAAACTCAAGGTACAAATTATAAAAACAGTAGAAAATTAGAAAATAATAAGAATAATTTAATTAACAATATTTATGATTTTTCTTTATCGTATGTTAACAAATAAATATCAACTAGGTTGAATATAACTTTCTTAGTAAAGTTTTCCTAAATTCTCCCTTTACAAGATTCTGTACATCGAAGAAATTTAATAGCCTTCATTCTAACAAAAAGTGAGTCAGCAGTATATATTTTCCGAAATCGAAATGGAGCTCAGTCAATTTGCACAATCACTAATAAAACAAAAAAGAAGAGAAGTGAAACTTCAATTTGAGTGCGAGACTTGTGTAATTTGTTCATGATAATGAACTATGGTCGGCGTGCGAAACTGAATTCCCAAACGTGTTCGCTGCTGAGTCATAGTTTAATAGTATGTATATTGCTTGAGTCTCTTTGCGAAAAGAGGGATGTAGCTAGACGACGAAAATGTTGCTGGCCTTTTCCTTCGTAATAACAAATTCTGTTTCTTAACACACAACTTCTTGCTTTATATTAATTTTTTATATTTCTATACTTATCTAAATTATAAGAAATAATTATATTAAAGTTATATGTTTTTGCTAGCGTAAAATACTTTAAAGTAATTTATCTGATAAAGTCATAAAAAATATGAAAAATTTATGAACTGTTATACACAAGATGAAAATTTGGAACATTTTTATTCTATTATAAGTCTATTTTAAAAATTTACGTCATTTCATTGTCAGATTATGCAAGTCACATACTGATTGAATTTTGCCCCGCTTTGTCTCGATCAACCTAAAAACGAGCCTTGATAACAAATTCGCCCGAGCCAAGAGGACACAATGCCAAAACAATCACAGTTCATCTCCTTTTCAGAGCCTCCCCTCCTATACTTTCCTAAAAGCTCGCCCACAAAAAAAAATCCTAGAACCTTGGCTCCTTCATAGATAAAATGTCCCCGTGCATGCACATAAGCTAATCCGGATCTCATTTCCTCGGCGACTTAATAATCAGTAAGAGGATTTTAAGCAGTTTGCTCTCTCTCCCGGAAGGTCTCGATCTGATCGAGAGATCTTTGAAAAATGTCGTCAAGCCTTATCGCAAGAATGGCATTCCAGCTGGCACGTAGTCAGCAGCCATTGACGTATGGGCGAGCTTAGATTCTTTTTTAGTCGAGCCAAGAGATGCTATAAAAGTCGGGAAGTAGCCGCGAGGGCTCACATGTGCGCCCGCAAAGCGGAGAGAACGTGACCCCACGGAGAGCCGAGCGCGATTCGAGAAGTGCATAAATCGCTCGATTAGTTTTCGAGAGAGCCGCTGCCCGAAGATTTTACGCTTTATTCCTTTATCGTGGCGGCATTACCCAGCGCGAAGAGCCTTTTAACGCTCGAGACGCTTTTATGAGCCACGTGATCAGTACGCAGGCATTTTTTTCCCCGAGATTCGTACGTTTTATTAGTGGAAATGTTAGAGTATAAATTTGTATAAATTAGCTGTTAATTTTAAAATGGAAATACTTATAGCACTGTGAGTGAAAATGAATGATGGAGAAGAAAGTATTTGCTCGTCTTTGATTGACTTTTTGTTTTTTTGGAAACTATTTTTCTTATTTCATTCCATTTTTACTCAAAGTCTCATTGCATTTTACACGTGTAAATCTTGTTGAAAAGTTGTCATATTTAATGAAATTTAAATAAACAAGCGCAAAATAAGTAGACCACTTTTGAGAGCACTCAAAAACTTGTTAGCGAATTAGATTATCTGTATTGTATGTGTGCGAGAAGACTAAACAAGGTTTTAAAGCATTGCATTCAGCTTATGCGATTAAAATGATGTTACGCGCTAAAGTAGCTACTAAATTCACGACTGGATACATTACGAGTCCTCTCGAAGTTACTCCTCCCGGCATCAAATTACCAGAGTTCCGCGCGCGTAAAGTGCATTGTACTTAAGCAGAGAGATACCTTCAAACTCGGCAAATTGTTCAACAGGATACAAAGTCATATCTCAGTTTCGCTGATAATAATTGCCTTTCTTATTATGAAACACAACTAAAATTTCACTTCATTCTCTTTTAATTTGAACAACTAAAAGTACATCATTATAAACTCACAAATGTCAACTGTCAAAGTAGTCTAGGGAAAAAATATTATTTTGTTCGTTTGTTTTTGATAGAATTCATTCAATCGTTGTATAAAGTTTGTAAATCACAAAAGTAAAAAGTAAAAAAGGAACGAGTCTGTCTAAATAAAGATATTACTTTACAAAAATAATACTTGATATTGATTAAATATACTTCACGTTGTTATCCTATAAATTGAAACAAATAAAGAGTTACTGGGATAAAAATCAGCTATATGTACCTCATTAAAGCTGTATCCATTAAAAGCTGCATTTGAAATAATTTTAAGTTAGCCTGACAGCCAGAGTGACAAAGCAAACTGAGTACGTGTATCATTAATTAATTTATACCGAAGTTAATAAAATATTGCACATAATTTGGCCTTCGAACGACCGTGTATTAATATAATGTTTATCTTCGTCTCTCATAACGTTATTGTGTTTATTTAAACAAGCAAATTTACACCTTACCACTGAACGAATGTTCATAAATTTTAATCAGATGATATTTTGGATTGTTTCATTTCAGTTTTAAAGAGATAATTATTAACGAAGCTTATATGACAGAAAATGTATTTATAAAAATTAAAGAATTTATGCACGGTATTGCAATCAGACGCTTGTTTTAATTTTCATTTTTACATTGGAGCAGACATTGTGCTAAAATAATAATCGTTACAAGTATTTAAATGAATTAATTATTGAAAAATCATCAAGACGAACTAATCAAAATTCTTTGGAATATTTAACTTTAGCTTTACCATTAAAAATGTAAAAGCATAAAAATGGAATCTATTTTTTTTCTCAAAAACTAGCTTCTGTATTGCTTCGTGTATTTTTTGAAAAAAAAAGAAAAAACTCTATCGTGAACGGTCGGAAAGCTCAGAAGCAAGATATCAATTATCGCGGCTGTTTGTCTGGCCCTTTACCCGCCGCGCCTTCGTTATCTTGCGCACACAACGGGGGGAAAGATGGTAAACCGACGGCTCGTCGACGGCGTCGTCCCACTTACGGTCTCTCTCTCTCTCACTCTCGGCTGTCTCTGTCTTTCTCTCTGAATCCCGCTCTCACTCTACGAGCGGACGTAGTTGAGACATCCACACAGAGACGCGCGAATACACACACACACATTTATGCGCATGTAGATGGCTATAAAGACGCAAATTCACGTACTGTTGAGAGAAGCGGTGGGCTAAGCGCTAAACAGCCCGAAAACTCGCACAATAGAATAATAAACTAATGTATATAGACATAATTTAGCTCGGCAAGTAGGAGTAGAGGAGAGAGGCTGCTCTGGCGAAAGTAAAATAAACGTTCGGCGCAGCGTAGAGTGCAGAGCTAGTGGAGCAGGGAGCAGCGAAGCGCAAAAGGCTGCTGTAGAGATAGGCATAACTAAACTGACCAGCGCAGCAGTGGGCTATCTCGGATTCTCGAGAGCTATGAATCTAGTGGCCGCTAGCCAAAGATGCAAAGCGGACAGGTGTAAGCGCTAATTGTCGGCCATTCCGAATATAGCGCGCGACGCGAGCTTGCAGCTCTCTCTCTCTCTCCTTCACCCCCACTCCAAGCGCTTTTCTTTCCTACATTTTGGCCTCGCTTTAATCAACGGGCTACCGGCCCTCTAACGACCGGTTGAGCCGACCTCTTGCGCCGTGTTAATTAACCCCCTTCAAGATTACGAACGAGCTTCCCTCACTACTACCGCCACCGCTGGAAGAACGTAGCTTCTGCGCTGGCCGAATCTAGCGTTGCGCCCGAGCGACTACATACGCTGCCGCTGCTGCTGTCGTTAGCGGCTTGCTGAGCTGGCTGTGCGCGCAAGCTCGGGAGTGAAAAGTTACGCGCCCTGCATGTTTGCGGCTACATTGCTGAGAGGCTTAGTCTGCTGCTGATCCGCGACAGAGAGCTATTTTTCTCTCCCAGCTATAGCTTTCTTTTTGGCTGTTGCTATTTCAAGACGCGGTCTTTAAGGGCTCGGGGAATTTTTTATTGGCGGGCGTTTTTGCAGGGGTTTCTATAAAAAGCTGGAAAACTTTTGACGAAAATTTGGTCGGGAGGAAAGTTGTTTTTTATTTTTCGTCTTGAGGCTATTGAGGCTGGCCGAGCTTTGAGCTTTGACACTCTCGGTCTAATTAAAGAACTGCGGCTTTCAAATTGAAAAATTTTCAACAAAAGGCCTTATTTACAATGCACACCGAAGTGGAACGCTCAAATTTTTATTTTCATTTTCGGCCGTTCATTTTGGCAGTTATACGCTCTTGTGCGCGGGAACAAAAATTCCTTGTTCCGCTGCGCTTTATTCGGCTGCCGACACATGAAATTAGAGAAAAACGTTCTCGCAGGCAAAATCTCGAAATTATTGATTGTCAGTTAGCCGTTAGACTCGCACAAAGAAAGATTAACGAGCCGCGGCAGAAATCAGCCGATAACTTTTTAACCTCTTTGTCCATTCGTCATCTATTATTCGCTTCACGGCTCATTCTACTCGCGCGCGAAGCGTCTATTTCTCTCGCTATTTGTCATGCAAAGATTCAAAGCTGCGGAAAAGCGAGCAAAATAAAGCAGCGGATAGAGCGAGAGAGGCGGAGCAAGAAAAAGCTTTGCCGAGGAGCTTGCGCAAGCTCACCGCGCTGAATTGACGTATCGAGTTATTCGAGCGCGCGCGCGCGCCGTGACTGTTTGTATTTTCGAAGACGAGCCGATCGAATTTGCACGATCGCCGCTTGCCACCGCAAAATCGAGGCGTGTTAATGCAAACAGTGCAGCTCGCGCGCATCGGGCCTGAATTGCAGGCACGCGCCTGCTTCTCTGGGTACATATAGGCCGGCCTCTGTGCTCCAATTACGCAGGGCTGCTCTCTCCCTCTCTCTCTCTCGTTGATCGAGCGGGGATGGCTGCATCTAAGCGCGGCTCTGTTGTGTTGCTGTTTCTGCAGAGTGCGAGGGCTTCTTTCAAGCTCGATTACCCGGTTATTATCGTCGATTTCAGTTCCGATCATTAGTTATGATTGAGCTATTTTGATATTCCGTTGAAATATTTTTGTACTGTTGTTTTTCTAAAAGTGTTTAGTCTAGTTTTATGGCAAAGTCGGTTAGAGTTTATCTTATGACGTATGCATAAGCCGAATGAACAAACTAAACTTCCTTACTATCTTAAGGCCGGCAGAACAAACATTGCCATCTCATATTTTGCAAGTTTAATTGCTCTTGCGAACTAATCGCTGGTCAGGAAAATTCATCAAGCCGCACGCACGTCGCGGAGGGAGGCCAGAGCGAGCCCAGCTAGATCATCTCTTGGAAAAGCCAAGGCAAAAAAGGGAATAAATAAATCGAGTTAGCGCCGGCAGCACGAAGCAAACATGTTTGCCTATCTTGTTGGTGGAATCTCTGGAAAAGGCCCTTGGCAAACGAGGAAGCCTCGAGCCCTCGGCGCGGGAGATAGCTTGGCAATTTATTGTCCACCGAGGGAAAATATAGCCAGGCCGTGTTGTGTGTAGGCTTGAGTGCGCGTGTCATTCTTCTCCCTTCCCCTGTGTGTCTGTGTCTCTGTGTGTGTGTGAATACTTCCGCTCGGCTGGAATCCGACCTCGAAATTCTGGCTCCGTCTCTTAGCGGCCTACCGAATGATCGATCGATCGTCTGAGAGTATAGACGAGACACGCTCTTTTCTTTTCTTAGCTTCTGTGAAAATGCGAATGGATTGTAGCGCCGCGTCGGGGTAAGCTATCTTTCTCAGCGAAAGGAGCTTGCGAGCGGAGGCTGGAGCGACACGACGTTTTACTGCTTCTCTACCTATTTATTTGCCGCTGCCGGCGCGGATGCTATTGTGGTTATCTCCTTACATGCATAGCTTGTTTCGCCAGATTTATCTGGGCAAAAAATATCCGTACGCTTAAAATATATTTAGCGAATAAAACTTTCTGCGCTCTCGTGAAGTGTAAGAAAATATGAAATAGCATTGGCAAACGATTCGAGAGCAGAAATTCCTCGTCACGCAAGACATTAAAGCCCGGGAAGTTTAAAAACAAGTAGAACAAACCGAGAGATCAGCCGGTAAAAAATCTTTCCAACTCCATCTGCCGCGAAGCAATTGACCTTTTTCCGGCCCGCCTCGGCATATCGCTCTATAAAAGTGAGAGCGCAGCTGATGCCCCACGTCCTGGGAGGGGAAAAAAGCGCCGATGCATCGCGACGAAGCTCTGCCCCCTTGATATTTTGGTAAGCGAAAATTACTCGTGCGCGAGGGCAATCGAAAAAACGGCGCCGCTTACCTCTGGCTCGCTTCCAAATCGCGCGCGAAGCCGCGATAAATCTGAGCGCGCCGAGCCGGACAACGGCTCTGCCCAGCCGGATCACTCGCCGAGTTTATTTTGACGCGTGCGCGCGGAGACGGAAATTATCGCTAGACTGGCTCTCGGGCCGCTCTCCTCGTTGCCGATATTTTTTTTTTTTTGCGAGGCAAAAAATTATAGTGCCTCGCTTTTTATTGCCCCGGCGTTTTTGCACTTGGCTAATTGCTATGGCTCTTGGACATTTGGTTATTTTAAGTTTAATTGCTTTCAATTAATTGAGTAATTTAGATTTATTCACTTACGTCGTTTAAGGTAGTTATTTGCATGTATGTTTCTGATATTGCTGTGTTCTAATATTCACAAATGGAAATGTATTAACAACTCCAGCGAGATAAATCAGCCTAGTAACCTTAGAGTTCCATTTAGGAATATCGTTTTTATAAGAGTTGAAAAAAAAATTGTTCGCCATGAAAATAAAAGTTGCTTGGATCTTCTTAATCGAACTTTCGCTAATTGATCTCCCATCATTTCCAAGCTACTTAGCCTGTCTGAAGCAAGACTTTCGCCTCGTCGACTGCAGATTCTTATCTGCGCTGACTCATGCGTCTTCCTCACCCTCCCCGGCTTTCCAGATATATAGAACAAGTGGTATCAGCGGACCTCCTCTGTCTCGTTCCTCACAGAGAGAATCGTTTATAAATTGACACCGATGAAGGGAAATTCATCAAGACTTTTCCGCAAATAAACCGGGCCTTAAGAGGAGAAATCAAGAGGACAGAGAGAGAGGGAGGCTGGGGGGAGGGATCGGGGGGCGGAGCAGAAAGTTTAAAAATCTCTTTATCCGGTCTTCAGCGTCGAGCGAGAAGCAAAAAGACGATGAACGTTCGAGAGAATGAGGAAAGCCCCTCGAGTCGGCGGGCTTTCTTATCTGGAGGGTAGCCGGCCACAGCGGCCACAGCGGCCGCCGAGACCGAAGTATACCTACTCGTGACCTCCTTGTGTAGACTTACAATAGTTTGGGCGACTTCGCCGAGCGCTCGAGAGCCTCAGATAAATAGTTGTTTCAGGAAGCGATGGCGCGTGGCGACGCTTACGCTCCTGGAATTTCGGATGGTTGAGATGCTTCCTTTAGCGTTTCGACCTACAGACATAGAAATTATGTTTACTCAATTTTCCTTTAAATTCTATAACTTATCTTTTTGTAAAAGCATCTTCACTTTATATGCTGTATGGTATTTTCAATTCAAACGGAGGGGAATCTATTCTTACCGCAGTAAAAGATTAACAACGTGTGTAATTTCAACAGTGTTGTGTCTAGGAAAAAATGCTTATAAGCCTATGAATGAAATAATACTTTATTTGTTTTTGATTAAAATCTTTTGTTCAAATCCGAGGCCTATTTGACGCTTCTGTCGCTGATGTTCCCTAGAATCTAATAGGAAAGCCCGCTGGTTGGGATAATTTCCGTAGTCGGACAACATCTCACTCCAATACAAGCACTCATTGTTAGCCGTCGTGTGCCGAATTGCCGAATCTAGTTCAACCTGAGGGCGTCCAGCCAAAATCTGGTATCAGGCTGTCTTTCGCGCATGCGCGAATTCATACCTGCTGGTAGCAGTTGCGATAACGTGGTAAAAGACAATAGAAAAGTTAAAAAAAATGTGATTTATACTGACGCAATTTAACTGTCAAAGCTTATATAAATTATGTCATTAAATTCTTAACAGTTTTTTCAGTACACTGATACATTATTTCTATGGATTCATCTATAAGATGGTATCATATCTTTTTCAAAATGAAAAAAGATGAATCTGCGCTGATAACTTCTAACAATGACAAAAAAAATCATTAATTTTTAAAAACAAGTAAATGATCTGACAGTTTGGTTTTCTGTAAGTAGGGAAGTTTATCGATTGTTAAAAGATTTGTAAGAATAAGTTTTGGATTTCTCTCAAATTTCTATCTTCGATTCTTTCCTTGTTCTCTTTAACTTTCGCCGCTTTAACCTCGATAACTCACTCAGGCTTAAAAATACCTTTTCTAATTTTAAAAGTATTTTAATTACTGAAACAATTTTTATTCCAATGAATTTCATTTGAATTTAATTACTTTTATTTTTTCTCTTCTGATTTGCGTTTGAAGATAGTTTACGTTATTGTACAATGCTTTTATTTACGAAATATACCCGGATTCATATGTATTATTAATGTAATACACATTATTGATTGTTCGCATTATCGTCCTATAACCACGTATTAAATTTAAGCAATTGCCCATATTCAATTCTCAATATAGAATTTCTGTGTAATTTAAAGATATGTAAGTTTTTCTAAATTAGTAATTACAAAAAAAGTATTAGTTTTCAGTAAAATCGACAATATAATCATTTTCAATTGTTCATTACAATATCTGCATTTTGACTTAAATAGTTTTAAAGTACTAACCAATCTCGTAAATCGTACTAATGAATATGAAAAATAAAATCCATTTTCACGCATCAAGAGCATCTGAAATATCCTTTCATCAATTCAACCGATAAAAATCAATCTTGATGGCCTACTCTTAACGCATTTCAAGAAGCCGGGCAAGTAGTTCTGCAAAGAAAAAACTTTGCGTTTACCGAGCCAATAAAAAGGCCTTTGGAAATAAAACGTTCCCGCTTCCTTTCGCCTTTCTTAAAACTCGCCGAAAGTTTCGAGAAGTTTCGCCGCAGTCCCAGCTCCCTACAATCACGGGCCACTATACAATCGCGGTCAATGCTATGCGTGTCGCCGGGGATAACGCGATTAAGCCCGTCAAGTACTTCGTTATAGGCGGAGGATCTATCCACGGCGCGACGTCTTGTGCGCACGACCGCAGCGACTAATCACCGTTCTGCCAGAGTTTGCACCCACTACATCTCGTTAACACAGGCTCCACAATCAAGAGTAAACTGTGCCTGTTAAAGACTTGCGCTGACAATCAACTTGGGGGGAAAAAAACGTTGCTAAGCTTTATTTGATTAGTTTGGCTTTAAAGACACTTTTGAGTTGAGTTATTGAGCGCACGTGATGGCCCTTTGCACGCTAATAGGGCGGCTGGCTATTGCTGTCGGTATATACGTATATATATATACCCTTATTGCGGGGCTGAAGCGATTTAATTGGGCGAAACGCCGGCGAGACACGGCGCGAATCTCGGGTCCCTTTGTGGTTTTAGTGCATGGCAAATTTCGACCCTTTGTTGAAGATCTGGGTTAGAGGTGTGGACAGTACGCTTGTTTGGGAAGATTCATTTGATGATACTTACAGATTTATTCATGTATTCATGTATGCATAAATATATATGTTTAAGAGCGTGTGCATGTATTTCATTTAATTTGGTTCACTCTTTTAATCGATATTATTCATATGAATTTAATTAATAAAAATTTATTAAATTAATTATATAAGAATATGAATCTCTGATTAAATTAATTTTAGGATATTTTAATTATATATGGAGATGAATTATAGTGTTAATATTACAAATTTAGTAGTAGGAATTATTATATTTTAAAAACACTCCGAATTTTCTTAAAAGGAAAAATTTAAACGAACCTTCAATCTCATATTTCGGAGTGACATTCTATACCCTAGCTAGTCTTTCATCAGTTTTTTTATAATAAGCTGTAAATTTTTATCTTAAAAATTATAAAGTAAACCTACACTCGGACAACGTATTAATTCTCCTGAAAAATTCTAAGTTATATTAATACATTCAATCGTAAAAAGATAATCTATAAGCTTTGCTAAATACTGCAGAAAGTATTACAATAGCAGAATGTTTATAAATTAAAAGTAAAATTAAGAGTGAGATTGTAAACCTTACATAATTTACTATGAATAATAGTAAAACTCATCTCAAATGGAATTTACTATGTGAAATAGTAAAAGTAATCCTTCATCTGCTAGCGAAAATTCTAACTAAAACCGTATTGTTTTTGAAAAACATTTATCTCTCAGTCATTTGCCGAGCGAAGCTCAGAGCGTTTGTCGCAATGCAAGCTTCAAAGGAGAAAAGTCTCGAGCTATAATGAAACTTTGGCCTTTATCTCTCTCCTTGCAGCACGCAGTCGGCCCTGTAGTATTAATCACAGCATGAAGAAGTAGATCGCTCATTAACGCGCTCGCGCGCGCCGCTCGAGGGCCCCGGCTCTTTTATTAATCGAGAACTCGTACGCTCACGGCCTTCTTCTTAATCGCAATTAACGCCCGTTAGAATGGCCCGTAAGTTGTAAAAAAAAAAGAGGGAAAAGGGAAAAAACTGGCGCTAACACTCGAATCGATCAAAGCAGAGAGTTACGTCTTTGAGGGAGAGAAGCGCGAAACAGGGGAAAAAAGGAGGTAGCGCCGCGCGCGTGCTGAATCCCACTCGGCGATTTAGCTCGGAAGGATAGGATAGAAAGTCTCGTTGCTCTTGGATTAAGTCAGCTTTTAAGACTGCCTCGCCTGCGCCCCATGGAGGTATTAATACTTTATAGCGAACGAGCGCTGCCCGGGGCAATGCAAATGAGGATGCAAACGAGCAGCGCGCGCGCCGCGCAATTAGGAGCAATTTTGCGCACCCAGGTAGCAGTAGCCGTCGGGGAGGAGCGAGATAGAAAACGGACGGGACCTCGAAGAAGGCGCCGCGCTGCTTCTTCTTTTCAGTCGCCGAAGATGGAAGTGTAGAGCTGAAATCTCCTGCGCTCGCCAAATCTCATTGTACATAAAACATTATGTCTATTTTATTCAGAGTAGATTTTTGGCCGTTCTGGGGTTTTTAACTAAATTTCTAGTTTGGCATGGCTCCCGAGCTTGCCTAGCGGAACTTTCCTAATCTTGGATTTTGGAAGGGAAAACATTGATATTTGCGAAAGTAACAAAATGGGTTGTGGGTCGACCAATACAGCTTGCCAACCTTTCAACTAATATTCGTTTTTGGTAATTGTATAATGTATGATTGTAAATTTACAAAGAAGAGACTTGGAAATGTTTTACAATAAAAGATGTTATTTTCAGAAATAATTATTTCGAGCAGTCTTTCTTGCAATAATGCAATCAGTACTATGGCTATTGAAATTTTCAGACTTTAGTTTTTGAACACATGGAACATTGTGTACCAATGGCACAAAATAGGAAATTCTGACCTAACTGTGAGTTTGATTAAGTCACACAAGGGACACGAATTCCCCTAGCGCATATGGTGTATTGACTATTTTTCAACCCCACTGGCACAATATAGCATATTCTAGCTCACTAGAGTTCAGTTTGAACTCAGATTTGTACTCAGGTTAACTCTTTTAAAATGTTTATTTAGCGAAGCAAGATAATTTTTTTATTATAATTCTGAAGTATATGATGTAAAAGTAGTTTCTTGTCTTTTCCCACTGATTTTTTATATTATAACTTTTTTAAATTCGATATAGGGAATATTTTAAAATGCTTTACTTGTGATATTTATTTTTGTTACTTAAGTCATCGAATCATTAAAATTACAAGTGAATAAGCCTCTCATGTATAAGTTTACATACATGAATATATTACTTAAATATTTACGTACATTTGTATGTACATTGAAAACATTGGTTGATTCAACAGAAGTTCTGTCGACAAACCTCGATTGAATATTTTATTGATTTAACAGAAGATACTGTTGGTTCAATCGCACCTCGGCTAGACTGTTGTATACCTTACTCAATTGTTATAATTAACAATTGTTATACCTCAACTAATTGTTATACCTTACTCGTATCATCTGTTGAGTTGTTGAAATAATTGAATGTTCAGTTGAAATAACAGTATAATTCAGTCGAGGTGCATAAACACAATATTGTATTAAATCAACTATATTCTTTTATCAGTGGCTTTTTACAATATAAAAACGAAAAATAAGACAATATAAGGTGGCAGCAATATGTGCGGTGTAAGTTAATGAAAGATAATTTTTTAATAATCAACCGTTCCCCAACTCGGACTTAATCGCCTTATCCATACTCCATAATTTTAAGCGTTATGTTTAAAGTTTGATGTAATTTATATCCAAGAGATTAAAGGATTAAGCAATGAAATTATGATTTATTAAAACGAAAAGTAGCATAGAGAAGTAAAAGCGATCAAGCATGTCTATAAAGTAGCGCATATATCCTATAAAATGCGGTACAGAGCTCCGTCTTAATACTGGCGCTTGCCTTTCTTAATGCATCAGAGTGCTCGATCATGCTCTCAACGGAACATTACAATTATACGGCACTATCTCGACTATAATCATGATGAATGCAGTTCGATCTGCTCGGAGGCATTCCCCCAGCTCGGAATAACACTTCATCATGCATGTGGAAGCGTTCTTCGAGTGCGAATCAACGCGAAACTTACGCGCAATCGGCAATATTCGAATCGTCGCGCAAGGCGCGCTTGAATAATTCAGGCAGCGATGCATCTCCCCGCTTCCCGGCCAACTTTTACCATCCTGGTAATCCGGGCGCTGCTCGGGATGAAGCCGCCGGCTGGATAAGAGAGCCTGACTCCGCATTATTTCGCTAAGTGCGCGGAATTGCTGAATTATTATATCGGCACGCCTGAGCGAGCGGCCGTCCTAGATCGACCTTCGCGCAGCTTGCAAGCTCACACCGGACCCGCTGCGCTCTAGTTGCCGGCGCGGCTTTTCGTTTTATCAACTTTTCCTCGATGCCGCCTTCATTATGCAGTCGCCGGCTTAATTGGACAACGAAGCCCCCGAGAAAATATGCGCGATTAACGCATTTAGGACGGAAATATGTCAAACTCGTTCGGGGCGCTCGGGCTCCTGATCGGATGGATTTTCATACCTATTTTTGGAGGACGGAATGAGGCTACTTTGCTTCATTCTTGGGCGGAACTATATTCTGCTCGGTCGAGAAAGTTTCATGGCTATGATATAATTACTTCATTATACCAATTCATTTTAATTAATTCACTTAATTTAATTACGTTTTTATAGAACAGATTTCTTTACTAGATGAAAGTCTATTTTATGTAGAGTGATTACAAAATTTAATGATAAATATTGATATAATGCCTGCATATAGGTTTGGAATAATATATATAATCTACTACGTACGCAAAATTAAGAAAATTTATTCCAATAAATCAGACCCATTGTGATGTACACATTTTATAAATATATATATTGTAAATCGACTGTAAAGTATTTCTCAAATCATAGAGTAACAAGGCGATACAAGTATCGACATATGGCTTGATAGGAAATGGAGTGCTTGACAACGTGCGCTTTTTTACTCTATGTTTACTCTGTTTTCTTTTTTAACGTAATAGATGCTTCCGTCGTCCTGTGAGTGCTTAATTTTATTGGTAAACTGATTTAAACTATTTACACATGTCCTTTAGATGTAGACAGAGTTGTAACAAAAAAACTGTTCTTATCAAGTTAGGAAGTTTATAAGTATGTACTTCGACCTGTTAAGGCCCTGTTCAGGGTTTCGCTGAAGAAATAGGCTGAGCATAATTAGACCAGCATATTCATGCTAGTGGACCAAGTAATTAAGGCGGAGCACTCCAATCTAATTTTATTAAGTTTTTAAAAAAATCAAGCGTGCTGCCAGTAGAAACAAAGAACTGATCTGATCCGTCGATTTAAAGAACTATATTTATTAAACGTATCCCGTTGTAGGGACAACTAATTTCTTGATATCTTGCACACATTTTATTTAAAAGGTTCGATCGAACTTGCGTATCGTTTAAAACTTCTTGCTAATCGTTAATACTATTAATTAATAAAGGCCTTTGTATTTTTTAATATAGAAGACTTTCTAAGAAGTACTGCAGTAAAACTATCTAAGTAGTAAAGTCATGATGTGGTCCGACATATCTTCAAACGTCTTACTCACTGTAAAATAATATTCTTCTATTCATGCATACATAAAATTTATATAAGTGCGTAAGTTCGACTTAAAAAATGACTTTTCATCAAGAAGAGCTTTAAATAAGAGTAGGAGTAGTTTAATGCAGCAACATAACTCTGAATTAAAGAGGCATTCTTGACGAGCGCAGTCATGCAGAAAAGTAGTTTGTAATATTTTCTCTTTTGGACAAGGACGATTACTTTTCTAAATGCCGCTCTGAGAGGAAAATCAAGCCGAGTACGTATGAATTCCCAAGATTATTCAAATACGTGGAAAGCGCGAGGCTGTAGAGCGACTCTAGCGATTTTTCCTTCTTACATTCGGCAGAGGCGTTCCGAATCTTTTCGCGCATTTCCATAATATGCGCAGGCAGCTCTCCCCTCTGTATACTTGCGCGTCTGCATGCGCAATGTAAAAGACAAACTTGCCCCGGCATTGTTGTGTACTTTATTTTCTCTTTCCGAATTCCTCTCTCTTTCTCTCCTCGCCCCCCCCCTACCCCCGGAATGCCCGCGAGGATAGAAAAAGGGCGCGAAAAAAGGACGGTGGAAAAAATCCAGCAGCTGCTTTTCATGCAGCAGCCCCTTTGACTCCTGCGCATCCGGCTTCGCGCGCGCTTCCGATTTTTCATCCGCTTTTGCATGCGCGCAAAGATGAATGCAACCTTGGAACATCAAAAGGTGCGCGTGGATTTCTTCGAACGAGTCAAAAAGTCAGGCCTCCTACGTATGCGAGAAAGAGAGGGGAGGGGAGAAAAAAGTATGTGGGTTACATTCGTCAATCGAAACCCCACTTCCGCCGGCCTCTGGCTCGCTTCCAGTAAATGTCTGCTTGTTTTTTCTCTCTCTCGCTCTATCGGATTCGCCTTCTCGCGTTGGTCGTCTTTTCATTTCTGCCCCGTCTTCCGGAGACATCAGCGGCAAAATCGGCCGGAAGAGCGCTGCGCCGGGCAAAGAAGGAAGCGCGCGCTACGGCCTATCACACACATACGTACACACAGCACACACCCATACAGTTCACCGGAAATGACTCAGCCCGGTATTTGCCTTTGTGCCCTTCTCTCAAAGCCTGGCTTCGCCGGAAATGATAATTTGAATCTGAAATGGAGCCCGATTGAGCTCGACTTCTGGGGCTAGCTGTATTAATATGCTGGGATTGATGACTGGATTCTGCGGTCGCGGAATTTTTATTAGGTTGGTTTTGCTAGATTAATATCTGCTTTCATAGAAACCTTGTTTCAAGTATGTTTTAGTCTTGTTAAATAATAGATTCTATCTATTATGTAAAACCTTACCATATTTAAATTAATACAGTTTTCTTTCTTCCAACTTTTTTGAAAAAATACCCATCTAAATTTATCAGTCTGTAAAAAAACCGTCTCACCCCTCTAAATCTGCAGATTCTTTAAATATAAACTTTATTTATTCTATTATTATAGTTATTCTATTATTTTATTCTAAAATGTCAAAGAGCTTAATAAAACTATGTCTAGTGTAGATTTCAAAATTTATTTTTCATTAAACATAATATCCCAGAAATAATGTAAAATATGAAAATATGAAAAAGTCACGTTTTATCGGGTTCAATGGCGCTAATGGTTTCTTTAAAGCTGATGTTTCATTAAAAACGCAGCTCATTTTTCAGGTCAAGCCACGTATATATTCTATATACGCTTTTTTCAACCCTGTTACTAATAGCACATTTAAGTTTTACATACAATTAAATTAACTAAAATTTAATTTAATAAATGATTTAAGAAGTTTATATCAGTTATTTATTTCTCAGAAATTAACTAAAAATGTAATGAAGTAATTACAATATTAAAATTAACAGTATAAATAAAGAGAGCCTAAGTTATAACATATTTTTTATTCGTATATTTACCGAAAAATTATTCATTATTTTATCTTTGAAAAAGGGAAAAGTATCTTAAAATTTACAAATCACTGATAACTTTTATCATACCTAATGTATCAATAAAATATTTAAATTATTCCAGACCGCTCTTGTCGAGAATCGGCATATCACATGTTTTTTAAAATAAATACCGACATACAATGACACTTTTAGAAAAAGCAAAACGAATCTTCCGGCAAGTTCGTACTTGCTCGCATACAGAGAAGGACGCAACTCGACAGAGCTCGAAAAGCACTTTCAACTCGGTAACGCAGGGGGGGGGGGGCAAACTTTCCTCCCAGCTATCATTAGAATACTTAGCTTCCTCTGTCTCTATACCTGCTCTACGCGTCCCTTTGCACTCGAAGAGAGGTAAAAGGTTTGTTGGCCCGAAAGCGAGTGTACACTCTGCTTTCTCACGCGGGCAAAGTCTCTTTCTCCAGCGGATAATCGGAAGCCACTTCCTGGACTCGCCCTTTGGCGCAAATCCAGCCGGTCGCCCTTTTTTTCGCGAGCAACTTTTCCGCCCGCTTTTTCGCTTCCGCTGTATTTTCGCGAGGAGGATCCACGATGAAAATTACCGCTAGATGCGACTAATAATTTTCGAGTCTGACAGCGAAGGAGCCACGGCTTTCGCCAAGATGTTTTGCCAAATTCTTCGGGGAATATTCTTTGAATAAATCAAGACGGTTATGAGGCGCGGAGTGATTGATGAAGGTCGCGAGGTCCGCGGAGAGGTGGGGATCTCGCGCTAGTTTCTTAAATATGGCTATTGAGCCGGAGAACTAAACTTTCATCTAATCTCCACCTCTATATGTCTTTGGTAATTACGAATGTTCCGCAGTTCTGGTAATCCTGGCGCTTGAGCGCACGGCGCACACGCGCGACTTCAGATGTCCTATTACATTCAATTGCCGAGACATTTGGACACGATGAAAGGCTAATTCCTTTGGAATGCAAAAATCGGTCTTGTTCCTGAGAATTTAGCCAAGTGTCTTATAGGAGTGATTAGCCAAGTCAATTTTTTGTGTATAAATATAAAGTGTTTAAAATATTACTAAAAATTAAAAATTACTATTCTAAATTTTTTAAATGTTTTTTTCCAATAAAATTTTGTTTGTAACAATCTTTGAAATCCTTTGAAATTGTGTGGGCGAATCAAACTGGCTAGGAGAGTGTCAGGGATCCGGATCACGGATTTAGCTCAAACTTTGAGATATGTTTTTAGATGTAAAAATATGAGGAAAGCCGGAATATTAGACTCTATTGGTTCGAAAAACTCGAGTTACACTTATTTTCATGTTTAGTTTTAGGCAATATTTGATAAAGATACCACTCTTTAAAAATATTGAATCAGGCTAGAGAAACTGTACATAAATCTTTTAAGAAACAAAATTAAAATTGAGAAATCGAGATTACATTTGCTTTCTGCAGAATTAGAAAAGCTTAGGTATTCCTTCAAAAGTTATAGGAGTTCAAACGAAACTTTAAAAAAATGTGCTTAAAATTGTTAGTCGAATGTTTTAATTAATTGTTTTTATAATTTTTTGTTCAGATGGATAAAATCTGATAGAATTGTATATGTGAAATTGTGTGTAAGTGAAATATATTGTAACAGACTGAATAGACTTAATGATGCTTATTTACTTTGTGGATTACTATTTAGGTACAACAAACAATAGAGAAGGTGTTTATGAGTCTGCACTATTCTGCTGCCACATGCGCATTCACCGTTTTCCTAGCTTTAGAATATGCAGATATACATATAGCATACTCAACAGATAATTTTTATAAATAAAGTGTCGTTTTAAATTTTTCATTTCTTTTATTTTTGATAAAAATTGTTCTATTTCTTTTTTATAATTATGTCGTAAAAATTATCACTATTTACACTACAATTAGTGTAATGCATATAAATTAATCAATTTCTTATGAATATTAATATAATACTTACTTATGAATATATTCACAGCAATAATAAGTGTACAAAATATTAAAACTAATAATGTTCTAAAAGAAAAATACTTAAATAAATCTTTTCGTGTTAAAGGCAGTTTAAATATTCCAAAAAACTGAAGAGTTAAACGTTATTTATATTTTATTTGTTCATAAAATGAATGTTTTTACGAATTTAATGTAATTAATATCGACAATTTAGTTTTTGATAAAAAATATTATTAGTTGGAAGAAAATTGCATTTTATCAGATATACGAAAAACTTTTGACAAATTTTATAGTAAGTTAAATAGTGACGTAAATTTTTTCTGCATACGAATAGAAATATGACGATAGAGAAAGATCTGAAAATAAAAATTATTAACATATATTGATATTGTGTCAGTATTGATATGTAAAAAAATAGAATGTCAAATATGCAAATATTCAGCGTACTAAAAAATACAAAAAATTTATTATTCTTTTTGTATGAAATTGTTTTCTTTTCAAAATCTGGGCTTGATTGTAAATTTTCGAATTATAAATTGGATTTGGATATACGTGAAAAGATGATATTCTCAACATTGTATGTTTCAAACATAAAGACATTCTGAGGGATAAGGTTTGACAGTTACATTAGCCTAAACATAATCCATACTCAGAGAAATCGTACTATATTGACTATACTACTTGATTTATAAAACAACATTAGTGTTTTTGTACCAGCATAAATCGTCTTAAGATCCTGAAAATTTTTTACTATGCCGAAAATTTGCAAGGTACCCAGACTTTCTCTCACCCTCTCTCTCTCACACACACACTCTCTCTCTCTCTCTCTCTCTCTCTCTCTCTCTCTCTCTCTCTCTCT
>JAPYZA010002293.1:0-19355 GCA_030522685.1 Eupelmus azureus | reverse complement strand
ATAGGAAAGTATAGACATACCGCGTAAAAATAGATTGAAAGTTATTTACTTACAATCTTTTCGATTCCCGAATTTATACATCAGATTCTTATCTTGATTTCAAACGATTTCAACAATATTATTAGCTATTAAATAATTCAATGCAACAAACAGTAATAATTTTATAATTTTCATTTGGTGGTCATTTTATTCATCTGAATTTACTTATTCTGAAAATTAAAGATAAAGGTCATATCAAGGACGCATCAAGTATTATCTATTACCTCCACAACTTTTGTTTAAAACTTTTAACAGTTAAATGGGCACCATATACGTATTTATATTGGTTTTATTAAATTATTAAAAAGTCGTCTTTATACGTGTATTTGCATATTGATACCAAACGTAGGTATATTCCAAAAAATGGCCAAGGAAGCTAGGAAGCTTTATCTTTTTATTCAAACAAACAGAATATTTAATTCGAAATTTTAATTAACACATTTTAATTGAAGGCGACGCAAGCAAAGCGCACCGTATTTACCGAGAATTTTATTAAAAGGCCTTTGTCAAAATCCTGCCTTCTTTATATCCGAGTTTTCCTCAACTTATTAATAATTTCCAAGCATAAATATAAAAGACAGCGCGCTCGCGCTCTCTGAAATTCATAAATCAATTAGAACGGAAAGCGCGCAAAAATCGCAGAACGAAATACAATATGGCCGGCGCGCAAAGCGGACAAAGCGCGTGGCGCTTTTGATGAAAGATAAAATAGACTCGGTGAAGTGAATTCGCGGGAATGTCGCGCAAGCCGAGAGCGAGGCATGTATATATATATACATAGAAGAGAGAGAGAATCGCGCAGGCTGGCAGCCGGCGACCGCGCGGGGAAGTTAAATGTGTCACACTCAGCAAGTACCGCCGCTCGGGACATAAAATTGAGCCGCGACAGGTGAACATTTTTCTTGCGAGAAAGAGATGGAGGACAGGCGAAATTTTCGCCCGCCATTGTCAGACGCGTCATTGTTAAGTCGAATAAATAGATCGCGCATGAGGATGGATCGGATTCAATCCGGTCCTGTCGATTTCATGCGTTAAATTTCGTTTTAAAAAATAATTACGTCGCCCTTTTAAGTTCAACAGTTAAACTATTTAGAAAAATTGTCAGTTACTTTTGAAATTGATAGTAAGATAGGTAAGATGGGATAACATATAAATTATACAGATGTCTGGATAATTATTAATTTAAAAGCAAGAATCTTCTTTTTTATTAAAAACTTTATTTACATTTAAAAAATATTACATTTTATACAAGCACCAAACGAAATATTTTTTCAAAAGTAAAAAAGCAATTTTTTATTTAAAATTCTTCAAAATCTGCATTAAATGCTCAACGCGATCAAGTAAAGACATTAAAAATTTCAATACATAAAAGAAATTTAATTAATTTTTAAAATAAATACTGGTGTGTAAGCTTTTATTTATTCAACATTTCAAGCGCATTTTGTATTTTGGACTAGATTAATTAATTCATTTAATTTATTTACTTTTTAATTTAATGCCCCAGCTTAATTTTTCACAATACCATCAGCGAAATACGAGCACATAACGTAGAACCGCGTTAAAATTTTTCCGTTAAATTAAAAACTTAACATAAAGCCTTTAAATCACTTTATTTATAAATTTCCCCAGTCTCTTCTTCATCACTAAACCATACAACAGTATAATTTACAGTAACTCACTTCACAAATGCCAGCCCTCAGAAATAGCAAACCCGGCGAACTCACAATAGTCCTAAAGCAGCCTGCGGTCCCAACCCAGCACACACTGCCTCAGCTTCACGTTGCCACATAGCTTCAAGTACTCACTGGTCAAGTGCACGTCTCTCGCAAGTATGCATCAAGACGTTACCCTCCAAGTAAAGACGCGCCGAGTACACATACACACATCACGTACCATCCATACACGTAAAACGCTTAACGTCTTTACTGTTGCCAGGCGCCCCGGAATTTCTCCGGGGCCTCTGAATATTCAAAAGACGCGCGCGTATTTCTCACGGGTATATAAAGGAACGAGCCGATTAACGTCGCCGAGGAAAGTATAACGCGGGACGAACGGAAAATTTACAATTTACAAAGGTAATTCCGCCGTCTCTTTAACTTTACAGCGGGGCGCATTTCAGGGCTTTTGAGTTGCGGCGCGTTGGTCCGCGAGTGGAGGGAGGAATTATTCCGTCGGCGCTAATTCGCCTAGTTAGCGCGATGAAAAGAAGTGAATTACTTCGAAAGCTGATCTGCTGGCCGCGAGGAAAGAAATGAGCCGAAGGTAATAGGTGATTAGCGGTATAATGAGACGCTACTCTGACTTGTAGATGTGGGGAAAGTTTTAATATTTACCTAAGAATGATTAGGTATTTCGCAAGATGAAAAATGTAATTATAACTAGAATTCACGTGATACACACAAGAGTAAGCTTTTTTAGCTATCTACTTTTAAGAGACTGTGCGTTTTATTGGAAGTTGACGTCCGATTTTTAAAAAGTACTTGTTTCTACTTGTTTAAAAATTATAGACAAAAAACATATCAATATCAAACTCCAAGCTTACCAAGCTTACCGACATTTTAACATGAATAATTTTTTCAATAAAGGCAGTGGAACTTTTCTGAAAAAAGGACGTCAGTTTGTAATAAATCATACAATTTTTATAAAAAATTTTTTTCAACTGATCTTATTAATGTTTACGACATAAATTTTGGGTTCCGTTTAATATTCTGTGTAGATTTCTACCTCACCCTTTCACTTGGCCTTAAAGAAAAGTAAATGAAACATTGCCGTGGAAAACCCACATAAAAACGATTCTTTTTTAGAAACGTCAGAGTACACGAGCCCTCGAAACCCTAAAGGAAACAGGAAACCAAACATTTTTACCCAGCTCCCTAAAAGGCCATAAATCCAACAAAAAATATACAACAGCCGCTCTCAAAACCATTCCGACGCCTCTGAAAAAAAAGCTGCGCCGCAGGCCGACACCCGACGAGTGTCGGCTCTTCGTAAGAATTCTAAAAATCGACAAAAGCCCGGACAAGTCAGCGCGATGCCGTCAAAATGTTTGCTAAACACGCGGCGCTCAATCAAGCGTCATTCATTCGCGCCCGCGTAACAAAATAACGCGCGGCTGACCCACGAGAGGACTCTTTTATACATATATATATATTTTTTTTTTTCGCTGTCCACGCAGCAATAACGCGCCTCGGCCGTTAAAGCGCTCCATTCAGTGACTTTCAACTCCGCCGCGTGGAACAATGGCACTGTGCTGTATGTGTATATAGGCCGGCTGCGAAACTATGGACGCTTGCAGATTTACACTTTTTTTTTTGTCAAGGGTACGTCGCAGCGCTCGACGCGGTTCAGGGATTTTAGGCAGCGTGTGCGTAAAGTTTGGCCAGTTATTTCGAGTGACGGGTTAGCAAGAACAGAGAGCGGCGATTTTGAGTGGCGAGGGAAAATGTAATCTTTCATGAAGCTAGTTGAATTTAAGCGAGAAATATATTGGTTGAGCGTATTTGATTTTTGACTTTTTGCACGTCTGGGATTATAATGGTATTAAAGTTTTAGGATTTTGAGAATGCATAACGCCAGAAAATGTTTGAAATCGGCTTTGTTTAATTAATTTCGTAGGAATTCGTATAATTGTTTAAAGCTTTAAATTTACGCTCATCAGAAAAATTATAAAATTCCAACCTCTTGATTTTTCAATAATTTATCTGGATTTTGAATTATTAATTAATGGGAGAGAGATTTTTGCAAGAAGCGCCCTTTTAAATTTTCAATTAATTATTCAACATATTTTAGTATAAAATTATAACTGTGATTAAATTATTATTTAATCACAGCCTTCATAACGTTCTCATATTTTATGATATATTAGCTTAAGTAAAGTTCTAATTAATAGTGAGTTTCTTAAACCTACTTTTGTAAATATGTAACTTTGTAAACAGTTTAGAAACGAAATTAAAGTAGACCAAAACACAAAAAATTTTTTACAAATTTAAATATCCTGGCTAGAACTTTAATTTAAATTTTAAAATAGTATAATATTGATTATTTAATTAACTTAATTTAACAATAAAATATAAAATCGATTATTTTAAATTCTGAATATTCGCACATATAAAAAGCATGATAGTAACTGTACATTAATATCACTTACAAATGCATGTACATTTATATTTTTTTAAATGTAGTATAAGTCTTAATAATATCTAGTTTAGGACTTATGAATATAAGATAACAATGATTTTTATTTTCTAAGAGAGAAAATCATGAGATATGTTCATATTTTAAGAGTTAATATGAAGAGTATGAATTTAATATAATTTGATGTTTCATATTTATCTTATTTCCATCCCAAGATCCAGCGACACGAGCCAACTTCTAATTGAGAAACTTCAGCACACACGAATTAAAAAAAAATAATGAACTCAATTCGAAAACCACCATAAACCCGAGCCATCCCAACCGATCAGCTTTACAAAACAAAACACGGCTGGTATCTTCTTTCACAATCCTCGCGAATCGTTTACGACCCCCGCTATCCAATTCACTCCGGCATATGATTTACGATCGCCACACACAGCAGCGCAGATCAGCACTTTTAACGCCGCGTATTTTCGTTACATCGTATATAATTGCGTATTTAACCTCGAGAATGGGGCGCGGGTGGGAGGGCAGCCACAGCACAATGCCTCCCGCACCGATTGTTTGACTTTCGCCCCTATACACCTGGCGCTTGTAAATTTATGTGTACACGCGTGTACACGTACAATGACTGCCCCCAGCCTCCCCCCTCCGCTCGATCGATTCTGCATATGCATATAACGGCTGTTTCAACAAACGGGCGCGTACAGCTCAGTCACTCTTGCGACTGTCGATGCGCGATACCGTGGCGTATGTGTATATATTTTTGAAGTGTGTACGTCGCCCAGATTGGTAGTCGCGAGAGCGATATGCATTGATGCCGGGGAAAGTAGAGACAGATTTGTTTAGCGGGACTGGTTTCGATGCTGCTTTGTACTGTTTCATAATGAAGTGATTGTTGATCCTTTGGATTCTGGAATTAAAGCTACGTTTTTTAGAGCTTCTGGAATGTTTGGAGATTGAAGGGGCTAGACACTGATGAGCTTCTAATTAAGGAACAATCCTAATTTCAAGAAATCCTAAAAAATGTTGTTGGTATACTAAATAGCAGAACGAAATAGAGGAGAGGAGAAAGAGGAGTGACAGAGAAAGGTGTTTTAGACCGTTTATTTTTAACGCGCTAACGAGGGATACCGGTCTGCTGCTCGCGAAAATGAGTCACGGTGCAGGAGTTAAGCTTGCGAAAGAACCACTTACAGCGCGTTAAATATGTGCAAGGGCAAGACTCGGCGTTGCGGCTAGTATTATATCAGAATTTAAAAAAATGCTCGCCAGATAGAGAGACATAATTACATCTTGGCTTATTAGAATTTTTTTAAGAAGAAAGAACATTTGCTTTAAGAATCAGCCTTTTTACAATTTATTAATTTTAAGGATTTCGTTTTCGTACTTTTTTTGTAGTTTTGTATAATAATTAGACTATTCTACTACATTGATTTTGAAATAGGTTGAAAAATTTTTCTTTTCATAAACAAAAATTTTGGAATAACTACACGTCAAAATGACATTCTTTTAATTACTATTGTTATAAGAATTTATGAGAATTTTTCGAAACTATTATGCTAGTTATTAATAATGTACTGGTAATATAATTAGCGAAATTCCAAGAACTTATAAACTAGTTTTAATTAAAAATAAATGTGGTTTCGATTTTCTATTATATTAAGTAAATTTGCATCAATTAATCTGAATAGCTTTTTGCTATCTCATGGATGCATTCTTGCCTACAGATCAATATTGGTTTATTAAATCCTAAAAAGTTAAGAACTTTTAAAAAAATTTTGATATATTTTCCTTTTATCAAAAACACCTCTTCATCCGATTGGTTAAATGGTTGATATTGTCTGATAAAAGTCGTTTAAACGAAAAAACATTTACGAATCGAGCCTGCTAATTAAAGTAAATCCACAAACGCGCGCCACTATATCGAATGAATATTACAAAAAAGAGGGAAGAAAAAATAGCGTAAAATGACACATACAGGAGATAAACCTGTCGGACCAATTGCCCTGCGATACGCGATGGCTTTTAATGGCAAAATGTTTGCTCGCCCGATCAAACGTCTATCACTGGCGCTCGCGCGCGAAAATTTACATTTTCCGACAATTTTGCCCCCGAGCGGCAAAACCCCATTTAAAGTTTCACGCGCGCTCAAATAATAAAGCGCTTCTCAGGCGCAAGCGCGCAAGCGCATACGTCAGTGTAAAAGAAACACAGGTGTCGAGTTGAAAGCGTAGAAATTGCAGATAAAAATCTTTACCGCGCGAGAAAAAGCGCCTCGCACTTGCGAAATCGCTATTTTATTTAGCGCTAAATGATATATAAAATCCGTTTAGGGGGCTATCAATTTACTTTTATTCGGTATAGGTATATCGTATTTACTTTTGATTGCGTGCAAGATTTATCGGGCATAAAGATACAGTCGGCTGATTGAAGATCTACATGCGGGGTTGCGTGCGCCGAATCTTAAATGTTTAACTGTGTGCCGTTAAACGCATAGAAACCTTATATAAGTTTCACGTTAATAGGCTTAATATAGTTATTGACGGATGGTGGATGTTTGCTTTGTGAGATTCTTGATCGAATCAATTAAACTAAATTTGATTTACGGAAGGATAACATTAGGATATCATATTCGCATTATAATGTTTTGAATAATTATAATTGGTGAATTCATAAGAAAACATAATAATTCTTTGAGTATACATAAGATTACGAAAATATAATATAGTTGAAAAATCGAATTTGAAAAACGTTATTATTAAACTAGTAGTCACAAACTATAAAGCTAAAATATCCTGTTATCCTACATTGATTGTTGTCTGACTAAACCCGACTTGTTCTACTTATTCATTAGTAACGCGTGTTTTTATTTCTAATTATTACTTATTATTAGTAGATTAATATTTTTATTGATCTAAGACTATTTAGGTCTAATAAACTTATATGAAACAATAAAAATAATCTTTAAATCGCATTTACATTTATTTTATACATAAATATATAATATTTTTATATTTTCTCTAATGTCTCTAGAAAAAAATGTATAAAATCCAAAAAAAAGAGTTTATAAATTTTCAGGTATATTTTGAAAGTTAATATCCTCAACTTTGCATATTTGTAAGCAGGAAATTTTTAAAGGCTACTTTATTTTAAAAATGTATATGCTTACAACACGAAAATTAGACCAAGAAAAAAAATTTGATCACCGACATAAAACTTTTCTTTTTTGAGCGGGAATTTGAACTCGGGTTTAGTAGCAAATGTAGAAAAGTTTCAGGGTAGCATTCGATGACCGCTTGGCGGGTAACTAAATTTTTACCTAATCTAACTAAACTTTCAGAACCAGATCTCTCGAGTCCATAATATTTAAATAATAATATCTACTTGAAATTTTTAAAATAAAGAAAGTATTAATTAATGTATTGTATCCCTATATTTTTTTTCGAAAAGCGAGGTACTTACACGTACGTAATACAAAACTTACACAAACTGTAGATTCTCCAATACTTTACCTGTCCAGATGCGTAATATACTACTTTTTCGTTGAAAAATAAAATAAGAGTCAAATCAACAAGAAAACACAAAGTTCGATCCTTTCGATCCTCCCTCTTATACTCACGAAAAATAAACAATACATAAAATCAAGCGGCTGAAACTGCTTCTCGAAAGACCCCTCAACTCTGACGATCCCTGAGCGGACAAGCTCACAGTAACAAGCGCTAAAGCTCTAAGCGAAAAAAAGGAAGGGGATCGGAAACCAATAAGACGCTTTAGTTTCAAATTTAGCCTTGATAATGACGAAAGTTTCCGTCGCCGCGTGGCGAGCGCACGAGCGAATCGAGAAAAAGGCAGATCAGTGATTAACCTCCAGCAGTGCCCAGAGGACTCGCAGCGCGTTTTCAAGGAGTCAGTAGCCTTTGACCGGCTCACCAAAGGAGACGAGCGCCCACAAAGGCGGCCGTAATGCCACAAGAGAACTTCTTCATTGCCGCCGTGGACGACGGCAAAAAGTGAGGGAGGATCTCAGCGGCCCAGGCCAATTTCGATCCCCGGCTAATGAGGCTGTTTTGTCTAATGCTCGTCCATTCTAGCGGTATAGAGGTAGGCTCCTTAATGTTGGTTGAATGTTGGGAATGAAAATCTTTGACTGGAATAATTTAGCTTTATGTAAAGATGAATAGTTTATAGGATTTGAATTTTATTCGAGGAGTGAGGGTAGAATCTCAAATTTACTAGGTCAATTTTAAAACTTTATAATAATGGAAAAAAAAATTATCCTTGCGTAATACGTAGTGCATAAATTTACGCATGAAAAGAGAACAAAAATTATATAATACTTAATATAATTTAAAATTAATTTTTTTAAAGAGTTAAATAATTAAAAGTTTTAATAAGTAAAATTACTAAAAGTTTTTAATTTTTATTTATAACATTTATAACATAATCTATTCAAAATTCGATGTTTATATTTATTTTTAGTGACGTATTAAAATTAATATTGTCAAAAGTCGAATTTCATTGTCAATTTAGTTATCAAATTGAGGCAAAACAGAGCATTCAGGCAATGTAAATGAAAAAAGCTCCGTACCCTTTTTTATCGAATGTCACAACAATAATTGTATTAAATCAATGAAGCTATTTGATCTAATGAGAAAAGCTGTCAATAAATCATTTATAAATGATACTTATCAGTTATTCACAATTTTATTTATATCTGAAACTCGACTATAAAAAGTAATAAAAGTTCTATACAGAAAAAAATATATTGATTTCTTGTATTATCCTAAAGTATACGTGCGTATTTATAAACATGCTTATGTCATGAAATGTCAAAAATATTTCATTTCTAACTATCCCCCTCCTAATTTTGTTTCCCAAGCATAAAATTTACCTGCCACAAAAATATGTATAATTAATGAGGAGATTTGTAATAAATTTTCGTGTACAAAACTTGAGAGAATCAAGCTTTATTTTCTTAGAAAAGAAATGTGTCATTAAAAAAGCCATAAGCTATTAAGGGGGACCCTAGCAAGCACGATCCATTATGAGTTTCCTTTCTCAGATCAAAAATGACATTGACATTGTGGAAATTAGTTATAAAAGACATATTTTATAATTATTAATTAACTTCGATTTAAAAAATAAATCACGTTCATTAATCTGCCAAGTTATTTTGAAAATAACACATTTATAACTGCAGTTTGTTATCGCATAGATAACTCGCCCTATTTCACCGGTAAGTATTAGGTAAACAAGAACATGTTGGCTTTTTTTTAAAGTCTCTAGCTTATTATGACGCAAACAAACCGTTATATAAACAATTTTTTATAAAGTGACTGTCAAAATATATTTTATTAATATGAAATATGCTCAATACTTTTTCAATTAATAATTATCCCCCAAACTTACAATTTAGTTATAATAAGGTAGTCAACAGAATATTTAATGAAGTTTTAAATTTTCATTTAAATAATTATTGTTCATAATGTACTATTCAAAAATATGTCAAACATTTTAAATATATACATCGCAATTTATAACTCGTCAAAAATTTAGGATGCAACGCTAAAATTAACATTTCAGCTACATGCTTCTAAGAAATTTTCTGTAACCATAACTTTTCCACTTTGTGTTTGAAAACAAATATTACTACGTGATTGATGAAAATGTAAATTTTCATGAATAAAGTATATTATTAATTTTTAAAGTTCTTCAATCATTTTTCTTAATAAGTTTTATGATTCAACTGTCTCTATTTTATACAAAATTTGAATGTCCCGAAAGAAAAAATATATAGAACAAGTATTTTTATACCTCCTAAGATTTGCAAATTAAGAAACTTAAGTTTTTTCCTAACAGAATACACTGTTGAATAGCATAAAAATTTAAAATATCTCATCTACAGAAAATGTTTATCAAAAAGTTTATTTTAATAAACGTTACCGCGCAAGTATCTTACTCCATCGCACTCAATAACTAAGTTAAACAAAAACGACAACGTACCATCTCGTCACAAATAATAAGCAAGCTCGCACTAAAACAGTCCATAAATCCATAAGCAAAAGGCTCGCCTCGAAACTTAGTCTTAAAACCATCGCGCGCTCGAACGCACTAAAAACAACGAGCGCTCGCTCAAATTTCTAAAGTTTCGAAGTAAAAATTCACAAGTTCATAGCGCCCGGGCAGGGCCATGCAGTTCCTTATTCTCGCGCGGCTGCGCGTACATAAATTATGCAAAGCGAGCCGCGGTACTTTGAATGCCTTGCCGCGGCCGCGCGAGAGCTCGAGCTCCTCCACGACAACAAAGCGATATCGTTAAGCGACTCCGCCATAATCACGGGGCATTACTCTTATTATCTCGGTCATGGAGCTTGGAAATTAAGTCATCGGGCGCGCTGAATTACGGGGGCGGAGGGACTGGGAACAGAAAAAAAAAATGAAAGTGACGCGCGGCTGCATAGCTATTTGGAACGTTTAATCGTTGCTCGTTTATTATTGAAATGCGGGGTTGTTGTGCGCTTTTTCCCCCTTAACGATTGCACGAGTTTCGTAATTGTATACTTGCTGTATCGTAATATCTATGTATACCTTACACATTTATATTTTAGAAATTACAAGGTAGAGATTGTTGATTAATTTTGATGAATGAATGGATTTATGTAATGAATCTCAAAAGACTAAATAAGAACCGAAAAGAAATGTTTTCTTTTTGTAATAAAAAAATTTTTTTTCCTATGTTTATTGTAAGTAAAGAAATACTTTCGGAAAAACATGTGCCAGAAACGTGTTTGAAAATACTTCAAATCGTAATACACTACTTTTAAAAAAGTTTGTATGTAGAAATACGTATACAACCTCCTTATTTACATACACTAGCAGAACACATACTATATTTTTACGACTAATCAAATTCTCTCGAAGATAATTGATACAAATAAAATTTAACACAAAATAACAACAAAATCTATGATCTAATAAAATCTCACAAAAAAGTAACACTTTTATTTTTAGAAAAATCGCACAAAGATTAGATATAAAGTTTACAACCAAGTTAAACGTTTTATGGGTTCACAGTACGTGATCTTACTGTCGTAAAAGAATTGGTACCCCAATATTTACTTCCATCGTTTAGTTTCTGAACTTGTGTGATAATATCTAGCATAACATGCAGCAGTCTTAAAAAGGTTATGCCGGTAATTATTAACACTTTTGCAATGGGTATCTGAAAGTCAGCTCAATTTAGAATCATTTAGTGTTTCCTACGGCTCTTCTCTTTGTCATTATCTACTACTACAATATAACTCTGTGAACCTTCTAAAGTCTTTTCTTTTTGATTGACTTTATTTACTTTATTATTTTTTTTTTTTTCTACAATACCCGGGCTATGACTAGGAGAATAACACTATCACAGCAACATGTCTCGTGGCAAAATCAACATAATTAATAAAAAGAGCATCTATAGTATTATAGATAACCTTCCTGCTGTCGATTGCATCACCTTTCTTTGTAAAGGAGAAAGTGATATTGTTGCACCCTTAAGGGCTACGAGCTCTCATTTTATTCGTTCCTTTGCATAAAATGTTTTTCCGAATTCTGACCGAGAAGAAACTTTAAAAGTTAGATGCCCTTTCTGCTCGTTATTGCACATACCATAACTTTTAAAAGAAATTTTTTTACCGAAGAACATATACTTCACCATCACCGGCATTCCAAAAAGTATTCTCAAATCCTGAACTCAAAACTACTCGATATCAAAACGATCTCCGCTCCGTATAAAGCAAAGGATAGCTTAGTTATGTCGGCATCCTTTGCGCAAACACAATGCGGCTCGCATACGCCAGCCGAACGCTTCAGCCAAAGAATAAAATCGCTACGCGGCCATTTGCATTCCGCGCTGCGCACTTTTGTATTCCGCATCGCTGTCGTACACTTGGCCAGGAACTTCGCTACTGATGACGACGCGGCCGGAAGCCCGATGATAGATGATGCAAAAGCCGCGGTATATGCAAGTCGGCCCTGTATTATCCATCCCTTCGCTGCTGAGCCCTTATACTCTAGCTTTTTGTGGGCGTAAGAATGTGCCTTGAGTGCACTCGCGCGTAAAAAAATCGTAAGTCCGATATGGAGCTGGCTTCTCGTAAGGGAGGAGGATAGTTCGATGATGATGCGAACTTTTGTGCGAAAATGAGGCACTCTGAAGCTGAGGGATGCAGTTGACCTTTTTTTTTCAGTAACGATGCGTCGCAAAGAAAGTATGAAAATTGAAAGATCACGATTGATTCATTGATTGCGTTACTCGTTTGCAGATCGTGGTGGTTTTATTTCTTCGATTTTACGTTTGCATATTATATACTTTCTTGGGTACACGTTACTTGAGGAAATCTTTAATAAATTTAGTAATAATCCGATTTATTTTTTTATTTAACAACAATGTAGGTATAAAAATAAGGAAAATAATATCTTGTAATAACAATACTCTCTCCTAAATAAAACTAATTTTAAATTATATACTACAGAGAATATTTCGCACTTTATTAAAATCAAAAGTTGTTTTATTCAGCTAAATCAGCACGAAATATAGATTATTCTCTTCTACCATATGTATTTTCAAAATAAAAAACTTGAAATTAATCACATTATTTCTACGCACTATTTTTACAGTATGATTTCAATTGTTTTGTTTTAAATTGCTAGATTCTGACTATTCAATTTAACTCCTGGAGTTTTATTACGGTCTGAACGTTATTATAAACTCTGCATTGCAAAATGGATTTTCCGACAATTCATTCTATTCGTTTTTTATTTTATAAATGAACGAAAAATAACCCTTGACAAACAGAATAAGCCAAAATGACTTTTCAATAAGCAACAAAGCAAGCGCCTATAGCAGTTTTATGTTTCAAATTTAATAATATAATACAAATATATAAAAGTTTAAAGTAATTTAGATAGAATTAATAGAATTTTTATTTTCCATCAAAGAATTACCAAAGTAACTATGAAAATAATATCACCTCTTTAAATACATTCTCTTTAATCGTTTCTTTAACATTGACGGAAAGATTTAGCCTTTATATTTATTTTTTACGTTAACCCAAAATATTCGATTTGAAAACGCAACCCCTTTTTTGCAGTTATATCCGGACAAAAACAAAAACGAAATTCTAAAACTAAAATAAACAATATAAATGGTTTTTGACGACTCACCAACCCCTCAATGTCAATAGAATATTATTCCAAAAAAAAGCTCTATAGTGGATAAAATTTAAAACAAAATAGATAATAAATCCATTTTCAGAAATATCATGCAACATCGCTCAAATCCTGGAAAAGTAAGTCTCTCAATTATTGCCCTCTAAAAACATGAATTGATCTAAAACGTAGAATTATCAGGCTTTCCAATTTTTCTTTAAACTATTGCACCGTGGTATCTAGTCATCGTGATTCACAGTCAAAAAAAGCGTTGCGATTGTAAAAAAAAAGATAATAATTTCGTGCTTATAATGGATGGCACGGATAAACCCATAAACGCATTCACTGGAGTTTTAACAGCATATCTTTCAAATGCAACAATTACGATCCTGCGGGCGCAGGATATGAAACTACAAATAAGTTATCACCGAAAAGCTGCAAAGTGCACGATCAGATTTGGACCGCATGAAATTGTTAACATGAAGTTATACCGATTACTGTTCAATTTGCTGTCAGGCCCAAATCGAATAATAGATTACATAGATGAGGTAAGTTTATGAGTGTATAGTAATGTTTTTATCTAATATAATAATGTATCTGATGCAAATAAATTATACGATCTTTCATTGAAGACAGGAAATTGATTAATATTGTTGTACTACAATACAAGTAATGGAAAGTCGATTGTATTGTTAAGAATGATAAAAGATTTTGTTTAGGTTTAAAAAAAAAATTGTTAGAGATATAAAAATATTTTTAAAAAATCGTTACTTATAAAAAGGATGATACTTATAAATCAATGATAAGTAAAAAAAAATTTTTATCAACTTCTTTAAAAAATAAGTATTGCATCTTTTGTCTTATAGAATTAAACTCGCATGTCTACGTTCCATTTGAAAAACAGATTTCCATTTGAAAAATATACTTTTTCTCTATATATAAATAACATTTCAATATATAGAAGAAAACTAGGACATGCGAATCTAACCGATTTTTGTTAGTACTTTTTATTTATATAATTACATTGTGGCATGAATGTGTAATGATGGAAGCTTCCATTAATTTATTTTTATAGACAATACAAATTTGAATCCGTTAGTTTCAAATTTTTAAATTACTTTTTAAAACATTCATTTTTGGAAATCTATTTTCAGATAGATATTGTTTTTAATCCGAACGTTAAAATACATTATCCATCCAAATAACCAAAAAGGGTACATTTTTGTTCTGAAAATGTCTGGAATATATCATTATATTTTATAAATGTAATAACAGGAATTCAATTTTCAATATTCAAAAAATGAAAATCAAAAAAAAGTAACAAAAGCAAACCTACAGTGACTGAATCCTTTAGAACGACTACGATGATTATTAAAGTTTAAACAAGTAGTTTCATATAAAGATATACAAAAAAATTATAATTACTGCATATTAAGCGAAAATGAAAAATAGAAAAAATATATTGTTACCTATAAATGTCCTACCGAAAATATAAATGATCTTAATATTCCGTAAGCTTAAACACGAAGGTGCCACTTTTTAAAGTTCATACATATCCAAAACGTGACTAGGAAATATTACAAAGTCCTGTATAACAGCTCAGAAAAAATTTATTTTGAGAAAAAAAGCAACTTTCAAACAAACGCAAGCCAAGCATTCCTCACAATTCAATTAAGTTGATTTGTTAAAAAAAAAAGAGGTCTTATCTTTTAGTTGCTGCACTGCAGACTTAGTTGAACAGCATAATAATTAAACAAGAGTTGCAAGCTTTTACTCGGCAATCCATTCTTCTTTTCTTTTGTGTTCAAGTTTTTACAATCAATTCTCATTGAATACTTAATTCTTTTAACTTTAAAATTGTCGAAAAGTTCTATTAATAGATAAAGAAGATAATTATATCACCGTCTAATTGAACTAATCGAGATTGCAAATACAATATTTATCTCTTTTTCGAAATTTTATTTGAACTACTTTACGATAATAGTAAACAGTTCACTCAAACAGCTTCAGAAGAAGAATTCAATAACAGAAAATTGTAATTTGTTCGATTATCCCCACGCTGCTTTATTAGCCCCGTTCTACATTACTTTCAACAATCCCAATATAATCAATAAAATAATAAAGCCCTTTACAATCTCGAGAACAAAAGATCGCGCTCCTTAATGCATTCCCATGCACATGATGTTCGGCATTAGCCGATGCTCGGAGGCGGGTTAAGCTACACGTACACAGCCCCACAGACAGAGTAAGAGGATGAATGGCGTCCACATGCAGAAGTCACGGTTCGGTTGTTTACCGGCGCGCTCGTAATGCCAGCGCGCGCGTTAAGATTCAGCTTAAATCACGTGAATTCCCATCGATTCCCCAGTTCAGACGTGATTATGAACTGCACAAAGAGCCAGCGAATCGAGCCTCCGATTTCAATTTACAAATCAATACTCCGGAAATTACACGGAGCGTAAAGAGTTAAAGTTTTATGCTTAAACTGAATTATCTATTCTCCGTTACTCCACTCGCTCCGAGCCTTTGTCCAGTGCTCTACCGTTCGCCAAAGTCGCAGGTGAAGGTCAGCCGAGCGGTGCGCGCGAACTGTTTTTCCAGAAAATACTTTCGGACGGAGCTTCCAAATGAAAGTTGGTTGCCGCTGCAGGGCAGAGTCAAGTCAAAGTTAGAGAGAGAGAGAGGGGGGGACGTCAGCGAAAAGTTAACCGCAGCAGCGGCAGCAGCGACGTTGGCTCAGCGTTCTGCGAAATTGGCAGTTCAAGTTGGCCGCGAGAAAGAAAAGAGAGTGAGTTTATTCCGGACGTGAGTCGCACATACATTATCCTTGCGCGGTCTCAGTACACGAACGTGGAGAGGGAGAAACGAAGAGGAAGAAGAGATGTGGCGCGCTCGGGAATTATTTAAAGAGCAAAAAGCAAAGGGCGTGATCATACAGCGTCCCTCTATCTCTCTATCCCTCTTTCTTTCTCTCCCATTCTCTCTGTCTTTCTCTTTCTCTCATTCTCTCTCCGGTAATCGTGTTCGATTCGAGCCCTTGAATGAAACATGGGCCTTTTCTTGCACTGCTCTCTTCTCTTTCTCTCTCTCTCCCATTCATTCACTCTTTCTCTCTCCACTAGAATCGCTTGGATTGCTTCTTGTTTGCGGCACGCTTTTTACACTGGTAACGAATTACTTTAAGAATTCATGGTGTTTGTGTTTTTCTTGAAACGTGATGGATTACGAACGATTATTGATTTAAGACTTTGACGAGTTTGATATTTCATTTACGTATCGTTCACTTTCATGCGTCGTAAAGCCATTGTTGAACTTGTGACCTAGTGAGAATTCAAGATATTGTTTACAACAGATTATGCAGTTCGAGGGGATAACTGTGCAAATTTTCGATATTTTGTTTTAGACAAGTGAAAATTTTTTCATAAATACTTGATAACGTTTGTTTGAATGTACTATAATACTAAAAAAATATGAAGGTCTGACTAAACTCGGCAGTTTCTACTTGTCACATTTTGCTATGTTATTTTACAACTATCGATATATTTTTTTCTATACAAAATATTTATAGTAGTTTAAAAACTACTCAACTCCATACGTTTTTTAAGATTAATAATTTTTACATTTTCATATTTATCTTCCATAATCAATAAATAAAATGTTACCGAAATCCACTCAATAATAATCAAAAAGCAAACCACCTCCCACACGCACTAACAAAAACCCTACCCCCAACAATAAACCACATTATAAAACAAACAGCTCGCACCTCGGAAACCCTCAACTTCGCCTCGGCCAAATCCTCTCAACGCGCAACGCGATTAACGGACGCTCCCCTATCATCCCAAGGCCCGCAGGCCGACTATAAACCAATATTCAAGCCAGCCGCGCTATGCATCTTCGAGCTCCGCGCGCGGCCGCGCTCATTATGCCAATGATACACGCGCTCGTATACATCTCGCCTGGCGCACGTGCGCACTGACGCTGCATGAATCGCCCAATTATCAAGAGTTACGCCACCCCCTCTCTCTCTCGTCGATTTGTCGCCTCTCCGATTTTTCACTTAATTAAAAGCTCCGTTTAACGTATTTATATTATTTAACAGAAAGAGAGGGCCAAGCTCGGGCCTTTATTCCGGCTAATTTACACTTGACACGTGCGCGCGGCCATTTGTCTCGGTTGAATTTAATTTCGGAGGTGGTAAAGCGCACGAGGCGCTTATTCTTATACCAACTCTCCAGCGCGCGGCGACTTTACGCGACTAGAGAGAGAGAGAGAGAGAGCCTCGCGGCGCTTATTTATATTTATGGCCGCGAGCGTGTTAGCGTTCGTTTATGACAGAAGTCATTTGGCCGCGGAGAGAAACGAGCCTCTTTCGCGGTAGGTGGCTTACGGTTACTGGGCCATTACGCGGCGCGCGCCCTCTTTTTTTCGGACTTGCTTTGCCCGCCCGACGGCGAATGAAACGGATTTTTTACGAGAGAGCGCGTTAACCGACTGCCGGGGGAGGAGAGTGAAATGTTTCGGCCTGACAAAAGTTTTTATTGAATATGAATGGGCGCTTGGATTTTTTAGGGAGGGACCTGAGAAATTTTCTCTGCCTCGCGCGCGCGGGGGGTTGGAATTGCTTCTTTTTCAATTTTATACGGGCGTCTTGACTTTTTAAAGCCAAGCTCGTGATGTATTCCGCGAAGGGCGAGTGCCACGTTTATGTCTGGGAGTGTATTGCTGGAAGAATAATAAATTTAATAAAGATTTGAAGTTTGTGTTGTTAAACCTAATCTTACAAAGTTGATTGGGTTTAAGGGTTATTTAAATTAAAAAATAAATATATTTGATTTTAATAATTGTAATTTGAATATTTTATCAATACTAATTGTGCTCTAGTAAACCTTCAACTCAAAACCTTTTTTTCCGAAAATCAAGCACTACAAATTTTTTCCGAAAATCAAGCACTACAAATCCATACCGATAACTATTAATCTATATTCATTCCAGCTCCCCCCATTACAGCTCCCCGGTAATAAGATAGATCCCGGCTCGTCGCAAAAAGGCAAAGAAAATCGCGATCCGAAAATACATAATACACGAAGCGCCCCGGCGTCATAAATTCGATTAGCCGTGTACTCGCTCTCGCGCAACGCCGCCCAATAACTGGATATTTGTATGCAAACGACGAGTGTTCATCTCCGAGAGCGAAATCCTTACCTGCGTGTACTGCTCCCGCTTCGCGCTCGCCGCCTTTAATAAAAAGACTCGTTCTGTCGCGAAAGAAAAAAGAGGATCCGCCCGCTATACATTGGCGAACGTGCTTCGTTTGGCCAATATCAAAAAGCTCCCCCTTATTTTTCCCCCCCCCCCCCCGCGCTGCTCCTCTACTAACTACCTATGATTGTCCGTCCGTGCGCTCGCTCCTTTTTTTCTCTCTGTCCGCTTGCCCTCTATTTAAATGCCTTATGCGGGGGAATCTTAATTACGTCAGCGGGGAAACAGGATTAAAGCAGAGCTCGTTTCTTTTTAATTTGAAACTTTAATTTCGATCCCGGCCGCGGAGCACGCGGTGGCCCGAACGAGCCTCTCTATAATTATGTTAATGCGCTTGTGCGTACGCGCGCGGCGAGCTTTTCAACTGTGCCATTGGTATGTGCTTGCGGACTTGGTGTGTGTGTCTGTGCTGCGAGGCGGGATAAGTTTAACTGGTTGAACTTTGAATAGCTTTTCTGAAATAAATTTTATTTTCAATTTAATTTTCAATTTGCGGAGGCTGCATGCGTGCAGCTTGTAACGTTGTTTTGAAACATTTTGCGGATGGGTGTACGGGAAAAAATGTATGTTGCTTGCTGGTTAGATTTTTTCGCAATTTTAGGAGTGCGTGTATTTATGTTTTGTATTGTGTTGGAATACAGAAGTGATTATAGTCTACATGTTATCATTTAAAAATCAAATACACATAATATTAATATATACAAAAATACTGGACTCTCGGAATA
>JAPYZA010002292.1:0-17734 GCA_030522685.1 Eupelmus azureus | reverse complement strand
AATAAAATTATTTAACAATGCAACTACCCAATGCATTCCAATACTCATACGTAATCTTTTACTTTCCAGGACTTAGTGCGTGCGAGCGAAAGTCGTTTATTTTCCTGAGAAAGGAGCTCCCGGTGCGCCTGGCGAACATAATGAAAGAGATTCACCTGCTGCCGGAAAACCTGCTGCGCATGCCGAGCGTCGGCATTGTAAATAATCTCTATGTCACTTCGTTCGAGGAGATCATACATTTCGAGAAGGCTGAGGTTAACGACGATACTTTAGATAGGTAAATGTTTAACTTTCTTGGGTCTTTCGTTTTATCGCACACAGCTGGATTATGTAATAAGCGCTAAAATATACACACTGGGGTATTAAAAAAAAATTGGTTTTACATTTTCTTGACACTGGCTTATCGTGAAAGCAATAATTTTGCGCTCTAGACGTTTAGAATGTTCTAGGCTACGTTTAAAATACGTAAAATAAACGATATGAGAGATTTAGAGATAATTTTGTATTATGCGTGTAACGGTAATTTTAAATTGTGTCATTTTGGTGAAAAACGTAATATTTGAGGAAGTAAACAGAAGCCAGAAGGATAAAATGAGATTAGATAAATTTTAGCTGAAAATAATTCTACAAACATAAGATGACGCAATTTATTAAATTTAAAGAAATTCGAAATAATTTTGATCGTTTCCAATTTTAGATTTTGTCAAGCTCTAGTCAAGATTAGAAATAGACACACTGACGTCGTGCAAACGATGGCTCAGGGAGTTCTGGAATTAAAGGAATCTCACGATGTCGACGCGCAAACGGAAAACAGCATCCAATACTTCCTCGACAGATTTTACATGTCGCGCATTTCTATAAGAATGCTCATAAATCAGCACAGTAAGTATCTAATTGAGGGTAGCATACATATCTTCATGGCATCTTGTTTCATGAATTTTTAATAAAAAAGTTAGTGTGCAGATCAACAACTATAAATAACATTTTTTTCTATTCTTTTTACAAAGACTCTATACGTACTGCAACAAAAGCAAATTATAGTTGTGCATGAAATTATAAAAGGAGTATTACATAAAAGAAGGATACAAAAGAGTTATTGTTATTGATGACTAATCTGTTTTTGATATAATTCTATCGAGACAATTTTATTTTAACACACTTTTGTAAACCTTGTGATAAAGCAAAGATTATCTTTGTAATAATTTTTCTTTCAACCTTCGCAGTTTATCGATTACTACTTTTGCAAATTAATATTTTTACAACTTTAAATGAATAATGTCAGAAGCGTTAAATATGTAAAATTTAGTTCGTTTAAGTTATCTCTTCTGTTAATATATACTCTTAGGTATTACATAAGTACAAAAAACGATTTTAAAAAATCTAAAGAGAAATATTTGAAAACAAATACCTATATTGTCGTCTTTGTTCAAAGAGAATTGTAAGAACTTGTTTTTATGCACTAAAGTATGCCTCACATAAAGAGTCAACATTTATGTCACAAATATATACTGATATAATCTTTATAGAAAATTGTTACTGTCCTTTAAAATGTAAATTCATTTTTAAAATTTTGTTAAATTGTTGCTTGGTTATAATTTGCTACGCTACAATTATTCTTTTGTCAATTTTTATATGCACCGTATTTATATTGTTTGAAAATAATAGAGGCGTCTCAAAATATAGACATATTGATAAAAAGTCAAATCAAGATTAAACTTTTATTTTCGCTAAAAAGATTTTATCTTTACTAAAAGCAGTAATTTTAAGTTTTCTGTTTAAGCACAAAAATACTAGACTCAAGTGAATCATGTATGCATAGAAAGGAAAAAGCCATTTCAAATTCATAAAATAACTATATTCTTAAAGATATTTTAAAACCTGTTATATTATTTTGTACGGAAAACTACGAGCGTATTGTTTTACTTTTCTATTAACTAATTAAATTGAAATAAAATAAAAGAAATATTTTAATTTATTCTCCATAATATGAAAACTTACACGCTTTGTGTACTTCCCAGCTCTACTTTTCGGCGGAGTGCTGAATGGCCACAACAGACACATCGGCTGCATAGATCCGTACTGCGACGTTATCAGCGTGGTCAAAGACGCCTACGAGAACGCACGCTTCTTATGCGACCAGTACTACATGGCTAGTCCCGATCTTTTGGTCAAGCAACACAATGGCAAGTTTGCTAAAAGTTGATTACTAAAATTGTGTTCACTTGTAAGTAGCTTTGAAATTAATCTTGAGATTTTGAAAAACTACACTTTTATGTAGTATTATCATCTTTAGTGACGGCTCAATATACACTTTCTTTTTTAAACAGGTGAATATATTAGAGTTATTAAGATCGAACTAACTTTGTGCTTTTATCGTATTTTTTCAGAGCTGGAACGCGACAACGAAATCAAGATAGTGTATGTACCAAGTCACTTGTACCACATGCTCTTTGAACTCTTCAAAAATAGCATGAGAGCGGTGATGGAGCACTGCGGGGACGATGCCGACAATTACCCACCCCTGGAGGTCACAGTCGTGCGCGGAAAAGAGGACATATGTGTCAAAGTATGTGATTGCTTTATGCGTATATACCAAAATTAAATGTAAAATTCTATACTTTATTTCAACTGAAAAGCTGAATTTTTTGACTCTAGAATACTTCTTCAGTTTAAGTATTGAATCGAGTTTAGGCGTATATTTATATGCAATTTAAAAATGTTTAACTCATCTATGTTTTATTGAAAGTTGTATACAAAATAGTAGTAATTTTTATTTAACTTAGCTTTTGGAATTAAGAAAATTTTGCTTTCATATGTCATTTATAATTTGCTTAAAACTGTTACAAAAAATAAAAACGATTTGTGGAGATGAATACGTACTAAATCAAATTTAAAGTAAATGTAAATTATTATAAATAGATATTACGTAATTATTCTTAATAATTACAATAATAATCAATAAAAGAATATAAATATGAAAAATTGAATCTATTGGACTTCTACGAGCCAAGATATGTTAAAGTTTTCTCTAAAAAGAGCGTTCCTCTTAAATTAAACATTTTTTCTTGTAACATCAATTATTTTCTAATTGAAGGAAATTCCAATGCTTAGCATGATTGATTTAATAATGGCTAATTAATCAGAATATCTATCATCTACGAAGGTTCAAAAGTTAACGCTCTTAGAGAAAACTTTAACATTTTGGCTCGTAGAAGTCGAATAGATTCGATTTTTCATATTTACATCAACGACGAGCGATTATTGTCGAAGTATATATAAAAGAGAATATAGTTGATCTTTCAAAGCGAGCGGTCAACTGTTTAATCGCGCAGTGAAGAATAAATTAAACACAAAGAAACTGACAAATAACAGCAGATTGTATTACCGATAGACTTTCGATTACGTACTTTGAAGATTTTATCGTTCGGTCAATAATTCTAATCTAAACATTAAAATTTTTCAATATATATAATTTCTTTTAGTACCTCCTGTATAACCGATATTTTTCCTTATTATTACTAATAACAATGCAAAACAATACTAACAAGTGAATTGATTTTTTTCAGATGTCCGACCGAGGCGGTGGTATACCCCGTTCGCAAATGGATAACTTATTTAAATACATGTACAGTACGGCTCCTCAGCCCAGCAAGACCGATGCTCATACAGTTCCTCTTGCTGGATATGGTTATGGTCTTCCATTGTCCCGATTATATGCGCGTTATTTTCATGGCGATCTTGTTTTATTAAGCTGTGAAGGCTATGGAACTGATACTATTATTTATTTGAAGGTAAAAATTCTTTATAATAAGCAAATAATTCCTGCCTTAAAGTACTTGAAATCAATCGGTTCTTGATATCAATCAACGAAGATTATGACATATGTGCTATTATTCAATTTTAATTTTAATTAAAACTCGCAATAAGAAAGTCAATGGATCTGAAGTATTTAAATTAAATAATCATGCAATAAAAAGTAAAAAAAGTAAATTGATTGACCATTTAATATTAAACTCAGATATTACGAAATTTATATGAAATTCGAAAAATACAGTTTATATCAATTTTATAATTTTAATAATAAAGTAAAAATAAAATTAAAACTTAATGTACTTACACGAGTAATATAAGTTAAAATTCTAATTTTTCATTTAAAATAAAAATGCATTTCTCATGCGAATTTTTTATTTAATTGCAGGCACTATCGAACGAAGCTAATGAATTACTACCCGTCTTCAATAAAACCTCATCAAAGTTCTACCGAACTCCGCTTCCTACCGCTGACTGGAGTAGCCAGTGTGGTAATAGCATGGCAACTAGACAACTGACCATGAGCCACAATCAAGGATTCAGACTTCCCAACGGCTTGCAAGCCAGTCAATGCTAGCGAACGGCCAACGATATAGTTGTCGAACCAGAATCACTAGACTGACTCAAGCGTATTTATTATTGTATTTACACTTTTTTATGTATATTTTCCGAATACTTTTTATTTTCTCCATGAGCAATGCCACGAATGTAAAATCATGATACTCTCTCCTGATTTTTTAATTCACTTTTAAAATTTTCAGGCATTTACACAAAAAAAATGGTTTATTTTATCATTAACATTATGTTTTAACTAAAAGACATATCACAAATTAGTGTGAATTTATTCGAAAAAATTTTTAAAGTATGTTATTTTGTCAAAATTGGACAATTTTATAAGCAATGCAATAATGTTAAGGTGTATTACTTGTTTGTTAAAAAATTTAAATTATAAAGAGTTTCAAATCACCGATAAAAAATGCGTAATCTTGAAAATTATAAAAAAAATCTTTTTAGTCGGTGGTTTGTAGTAAGTAGATACAAATTGCTAACTGTGATTATAAAATGTTAATTTACGTTGGTGAATGCTATAGGTACTTCTTATAGCACATTAATAGTAATTTTTTGCCGACTGTATAATGTTTGTATTTCTTAAAAGAATTGAAGAATACTTTTTAAATTATGTAAAAAAGAATAATTATTTTTTACTTTGAAAAATATATTCACATCGAATAAACATTCATATAAAAAAATAAAATATAAATAATGTTCTTTGTAAAACTAACATTAAAAAATACTCTAATTAAGAGTGTTTGATCCTAGATAACTAGAAAAAATTATCTCCATTCACTTTATAGTTGAGTTAAAATATGCACATCTATAATAAGAATTATGTAATAGCACAAATTTGCAATAGTTTTCGTTTACTGAAGTTGTTTTAATTATGTTTAAGATGATAGATTTTTCAAAAAAATATATTATACTTTTTTAATAGCAAACAAAAAAAAATGCAAGAGTTCTAGGGTTAAGAAAATAGTCGCTCTGGTAGCGACGTTTGGTATAATTTTAGAATACTACGAAGTGAAGTATATTTTTCTGATAGTGCTGAGCATAATATTTTGTATTACTGATAGCGAAGCAAATTTTAAATTGATATGAAGATTTGTGAACGAATTCCTGTTTGACGCTACCAAAACATTTTTTTACATTTTTCTATTACTCGTGAGTTCTTGCGTCATAAAAATAATCACAATTAAGTAGTACTGTTCCTAAAAAACTGATTGCGCTATGAATTCTGTTGTTTAATGTTTTAGCTTTATTTAGCTTTATCTTACTTTAAAAGAAATTAAAAGTTCTGCGCTCTAAAATATTATTTTATGTACATAAAATAAACTTATGTAAGTACTGTGTATAAGTATGTAAACTTACGTTTTTAAGGAATAATTTACTATTAAAAATTCATAATCGACTATTTTTTAATTTTCTGAAAACAGTTATCCTTAATCATATTTTCTAATTTAGTAATTTGTATTAACCACTATACTGTGTAATAATTCAATTAATAGTATAAGTAAAGTAATTTAGAATTAAGGAAAATCATGATTAATTATGATATTTTACAACGAGTATTAGTATTATATTATATGTAGTTTTGAAAAATTATTTTTTAATTACTTATTAAATTATTTTATTATTTTGAGAGTGACGAAATACAGTTTATTTGGTAATAATAATACTCATCATAAAAAATAATCGATCCTTACAACTTAATAAAATTAAAGAAAGACAATTAAATGGCATTAAAAATGAAAGTCAAATATCATACTTAAATCATCTTTATTACATTCGGTTATATTCCTTCAACTTACAATCAATTTCACCTGTAGCTACATTTGCGCTTAAATTAATAAAAATTCGCGATAACAAGTCAGTTTATAAAATAATATATTCTTTAACTTACAAATAGGCATCTAGCTTGGTTAATCGAAATTGACTATGAGGAGCTCCTTACTGATTATCGAGAAAAAAATATATTTTTTTAAATTATTTCGTAGTAATTTTTCGCAGATCCTCTTAGCGAACGTCAAATTTTGTATTGCAAGTTATTACTGCAATTAAATCTATTTTTCGTTATTCGAAGATTTTTATTTTTTCATTCTGTAATCATATTTTTATTGACACACCATAAACACTATAATTTTTAAATCTTGAATTTTCATCTACTATCTAAAAGAAAGTATGTGTGTGTGTACAGCATATACATGTGCACATATAGGTTTGCGTAAACCTATGAATGCAATTATATATGGTTGAATGTATGTACAGCATGGCAGTGATTAAATAATCTACGATTTTTCAATTCTATTTATATTCTACGAAAATCACGAATAAAACTCTTCAATGAGTTTTGCCTATTTAATCACATTTTTCGCCATTAAATTCTTGCATCAAACAATGTTTCTTTGTTTGCTTTTACATATTATTGCCATCAATCGGAAATGGCATTTGTTATAATTCACAAAGAACAGTTTGCATTTGCTGCTTGCTATTGCCTTTATTTTACAAGTTTATAATTTATTTATTTCTCACAATAAATCTTATTACTGGAACTTGGCTTTCTGAAAAATTACAGATTTTTATTCAAAATACAGAGGACGATCAGAGACGGTTGTATGAGCTGCTGTACTAGTAAAAATACCTCTGAGCATGTAACAGGAAAAAAGGAAGAAAATTGATAAAAAAAAGCATTGAAATATTTATAAAAACTTTTATTTTTTATTTAAAATTTATTTCCAATTCCAAAAATTATATAAATTGCAGGTTTTTCTTTAAAAAAATATTTGTCCTATAAGTTTTTCCAAAAATAACTTTTATAAATTACACAAATTATGGAATCGCAAATAAATTTATAAATCAAATTATAAAAAAAATTAAAAATGGCTTATAAACGTATAATTCAAATCATAATTTTCAGAAAAATCACGCACTCACAAAATAGCAAATCAAATATAGACGAATAATCAAATAGTTAAACGAAAGTACGGAAAACATTAGATACAAATTAATTTCAGAGATATTTTTATGATCAAAACAGGAACGTTCTTTCTTTATTAGCGGGTACGCAGAACGCTTTTTGTAAGCGATTTTTGATTTTATATTTATTATTTATATATATTTTTACGCTTTATTTATCTCATTTCGCTGAGAATTCGTTTTTCTACAAAAAAATAAGCATCTCGAATTACGAAAATAACGACGTGAGGCGATGAAGTTCGCCACTACAGATTCGGTCGATACAATATGCATAGATACGGTTTTTCCTCGTTCGATATTAGTAGAATATTAATTGTTATACTAAATTGTATACCTACTACGCAAATAGTTACTCTTTAACAGATATTTTCGTATCTATATCAATATATTCATCACAGTGCTATGGACACAAAAATGTGTTCTTTTTTTATACATGTAAATAATCTGTTTTCTTCTTTGTGGAAGCTAGAAACGAGCGCATCGGCCGTTGTTCTCGAAAAATAGACAAGTCTATAATTTCAGTGTAGTTTAAGATGCGTTGGATGTTATCGTATTGTCCATGATTACAGAAATACTATATTCGGAGATTCAACGAACGATTCATTTCTTAGTTTCTCCTTCCCAATATATCACTTTTTTATAGAGCAGGGTGCTACGTACATGGCAGTATCATCCCACATAAAATATTCTCCGGATGACTTTAATAGACGACTATATGTATGTACAGAGAGTTGAGAAAATGGCCTTTACTAATTCTTCTATAGCTTCTGGCATAATCACGAGCACATTGTTCAAGACACTTTTGAATAATTAAAGCATTTCAAGAGACTACTGCCAAGAGCATGGAAATTTTAATTTTCTTTTCTCAAGACTTGAATTGCACAGCGCAAAAATTTCCTTTCTCTTTTCTTTTTATTTTATTTTGATCAAAACGAGGAATTGAAGTAGAGCAAATTAATCACAATTAATAATTAAGTCCTAAAAACAGACGAGCGAAAGACTTGTAACAGTGTTGCTGTGTAAACTAGGTTACAGTTTAACACTTATCGACAGTCGCAACATGTTTAAATAAAATAATTAATATCGAAGAAACAAATCTTAAAAATTTTGTCTTTTTACAAAACTACATAACGAAAGAATATCATTAAGCGATCGGGACGAAAAATCTGCTTCACAAACTTCGACAAAACGATAGATTTTCGTGTTCCCTTTCAGTATGCCGTACGCCACTTTTCATCTGCCTTCGGCATCCTCTATGATCCGTTCACGTGCTTTTCCTCTGAGCGATCGAACAAGAATAGGCTTTCACACGAAGACGGGCTGAGGACTCGGCGACTGAAGTGGCCGACAGCAACCCCACGGGAAGAGCCACGAGGCTCAGCACCTTGGTGAAAATTTTGGATTTGTGGGACCGTGAATGTAGCTGCGCAGCTCCTTTGGCGGCTCCGAACCGAAGTCCGATGCGGTATCTACGTCTGATTTACGACAGATGATCATCCGTACATCTGTATGTAAATAAATACGTCCGGATTTGCCAGACATAAATCTAGAAAAGAGAAATCAATTGTTAGTATAAAATAATATTAAGAATTACTGATAAAATTTTATCGATATAAACTTTGGGGTTTTAAAATGAATTACTGGTAACTTTTGTCGATCAAGTTATTTACTGAATAGCAAAACCAGAATGTGATGTAAAATGAGAACTCAACATACTAAAATGTCTAGAAATAGCAATGAAAGAAATTTTTTAACTCGACTCATTTATCTAGAAATTCTTTTAAAAATTATCTTCCAAAGCCATTCTTATAGGCGTATCGTTATATTTATTTGAAATTTTGCACATTTATAGAGTGCATAATTACAAAGGGCAATGATTTTTAGCAATGACGTATAGCGATATATTTCTTTTATAATCAAAACTTTTTATAATCTATGACACCTAGTTAAAAATCTGTATAAATAAAACCAGATATATTTACTTAAATCTAAAAAAAAGTATTGATTGAATTCATATCATTTTCTTATATTGTAGAATAAAATATTTTAAGTAATACTATTATTATATTAAGTTACCTAAGGTGAATGAGGTAGCGTAATGTCTTATCGCGCAGAGTTCGCTGACGCAAAAAGGTATGAGATCTTGCTGGCATGTCGGTCAAATCGTAAAGCACTACAAACATTTTGACCACAGTTCCTAATGGATTTGACAGAGTTACTTGAATCGTTCCCATCCTCGGTACTTGGTATCCTTTTTTACCTAGATTTATGTGAGCCTAAACAATTTAAAAATACGATTATTATATGGAAAGTAAAAATATTTTGTATAAATAATTATAAATAAGATTTTAAATAAATTATTCAAAAGGTAAAATTGAAATTATTAGTATACAAAATTAATTTTATGATATTTATATCAGTATATTTTATCTCCTAGTCTGTTTACTTCTTGTTTTAATAAAGAGTAACAGTTGAAGAGAAGTTATAAATGAACAAAAATATTTAAGAGTATAATTTCTAAAAAAATTTAAAAAGATGTAAAATCCTTGAAATTAATTTAGAGTGTATTATTTACTTATTCAAAGCATATCAACGCATAAAAGATTATCGAGTACGTCAAAAGTTGAAAAATACTGTTATCACACTTACAAGGTAAGGAGACGAAACCTTATCGTTGTCTCCAAGCGTATAAAAAAATACAGTGACTGGAAGTTTTCGATGTTTTGGACAAAAAGATCCACTGGCTCCAATTTCAGCAGTAAATCCGTGAACTGTTGAAACTGGTTCTAGTCTACCGTTTAGCGCGGACTCCTCGAAACTTCCTAAAAGAGCGTGACTCTGCGGTCGATTGCGAGATGTCGATCGCCTCCTTGTCACCTCTTCAATATCACAGGCGTTTTCCGTTTCTCTGTCGCCTTCTTCGAGGGACACGGCGCCAGGACTCGGGGGAGTGTTTAATTCAAAGAGTGCACTGAAAAAGTTAAAATTACGTAAAATAAACATACATTTAAAAACCAATTTCAAATCATTTACAAAACCCACCTTCTTTTAGATGACACGCTGTTCAAGCTGCTGTCGAAGTCAAAGCAGCAGCTGCCCCGTCTGAGGGGTGCTGGACTTGATGTGAGGGGTAACCCGGTCCTGCTGTGGAACACCATGGACGCGGCATACTCGAGTGATCTCCTGAATCTTTCTTGGTCCTTGGCCGTGGGCACCACGGTCTTATCCAGCGCCGTCTCGCCGCCTTCCTCATCGAGCGTCGTGCCGTTTTCATTGGCACTGCTGCTGTTAGCTTTGCCGTTGACGCTGACGTGATTGTTGTTGTGGTTGACCCAGATCGGCGAGAGGTCGCGCTTGCCCCGTGACTTCTTCTTCCCGGGCGTCGTTCTCACGTCCGTGCAACATTCCATGCGCTGGCGCTGCTGCTCGGCGCCGAGCTCGTTGCTGGGCTCGGCCGTGCAGCAGCCGCTCCTCTTCTCGCTATTTGTACTGTGGAATATCGAGTTAACGTGTGCGCTGTTTGTACTGGTCCCAACTGAAGAATTACAGTGCGTCTCGTCGCCGTCCTCGTCCTCGTCCTCCTCATCATCCTCCTCCTCGTCGACCTCCTCCTCGTCCTCGTCTTCGTTCTCCTGCTCGGCCGAGAAATCGATTCTTCTCTTGTACTGCTGATGCGGCTGCGGATACCCGTTACTTTCCGACGCTGTCAGTCTCATTCTGTCCTGATCGCGCTTGAAGAGCTGCCTCAGCCGCGAGATCCGCTTGTTAAAGGCGGACGGCAGGGATGACTCACCGCTGCAGTCGGGCGACATAACAACGCCGCTGCTCTCCGGGCAGCAGTCGTTCGTCGTTGTGGTCGCCGCCGCAGTCGGCTTCTTGATCATCGTCTTAGTCATCGGCGCCGTCGCGATGCTCTCGGTCTCCTCTTTGGTTGGCAATGCGGACTTCGTCCCGTTCGGCAGGTCCGCCACATTCTTCCTGTTGTTGCCCTCCTTGCTCGTCGACCTGAGTATGGCCCCGAGCAGCACGTCGGCCTTGTTCGAGACGTTGCTGTAGAGGCCGCCATCCGCGCTCGTCACCGTCTCAGCCCTCGAGTTCTGCTGGGGCTGGGGCGCCGCTGTCTCGTTCACCAATCTATCGTACTTCTCCCTGCGCTTGGCCGTGCGCACAGCTGTTCTTCTACGGCCCAGGGGAGTGCGTGCCCTCAGCACCGCCAGCACCTCGTCGAATTCCCGCGGGCTGAGCTCGAGATTGCAGTTGCGCATCTTCACCTCGCACTTGGGCTGCTGGGTGACGGTAGCCTGCTGCACCGTCGTCGGCTTGCCGTTGACGGGCTCGGCGCTGTTGCTGCCGCCGCCGCCGAGAACGCGGCTCGGCACCCGGCTGATCCAGTCGAGCAGGCCGCCCTGCTCGGCCTTGGCGTTTTCCTTGTCCTGCGAGAAGGAAAGCTTGGACATGAGCTGGTTCAGATCCCGATTATTCGAGCGCGAGCGGGGGGGCGCCGGCCCTACCTTTTTCCAGTCGTCCAGCCTCGTCGCCGTGCTGGGCTTGCCGTTGTAGCTCTGCAGCAGCCCGGCGCCGCTCTTCAGCCTGGCCTGCTCTCTGCGGGACTGCTGCTCGGCCTGGGCGATCTTCTCCCTGGCCCGCTCAGTGCAGAACGGATTCAGCACGAGGTTCATGGTGTTGCGGTGCTGCTGCTTGGCGGGCAACCCGCCGCTGACTGCCTTCCCGTTGGCACTGTAAGGAATCCACGGTATGGCCAAAGGCACGTGTGTGTTGTCCGAGCTCGGGGCACTCGCCACGTCCTGCTGCTTCGGGCTGCTCGACTCGGATCGCTTGTAGCGCTTCTCCAGGTTGCCGCAGCACTCCTGCTGCTCCTCGATGCTCAGCTGGGTGCGAAAGCTGCGCTCGAGGCTGTCCAGGCCGTTGCTGTTGCTCTCCCCGCTGCCGTCCGAGCTACTCGCGCTGTTGATTACGGCAGCCAGGACGTCGCTGCTGCAGCTGCTGCCGTTCGACTCCTTGACGGCGGGCAGCTGGGGCGCGTGCTCGGGGCTGCCGCTGGCGCTGGGCTCGGGCTGGGGCCGGCACGGCAGGGACCTGCGCCTCTTGCGCTCGCCGTTGGGCCTGGCCACAGCTGCGCTCGTCACGACGACCTCGTCGTCCTCCTCGTCGGCGCAGCTGCAGTGGTGCTTGCCGGGCTTGTCGCAGTCGATCTGCAGTCGGTCGTCCAGCAGTGCTGCCGAGCGAAAGGAACTCATGTAATAGACAAAGGCGGCCGCCTGATGCTGCTGCTGCTTGGGCGCGTCGCTGATTGCTGGGTTAGTCGTGCTCAGCAGCGCAGATGAAAATGGCGCGTTGGATGATGAATGGTGGTAGTAGCTTTTCGTGATCAATTTACCAGGCATGACGAGGCCGTCGACGACGCCGTTGCTGCTGTCCGGCGAGCTGGCCGTGCTGCAGCTGGCCGGAACGACGGAGCTGCTAGCCGGCTGGGCGGCCTTGCTGGCAGGGTGGGGGCAGCTGCTGGCGGCGCTGACGCTCGGCTCGACGACGACGAGCTTAACATCCTCGGGGTGGAGCTGACAGCTGAGCCGGGGGATGTCCTCCATACGGGGCAGCGCCCACACGGTCACCTATAAACACAGTCACACACAGGTTCGAGAGGCTGCTCTGCACCGGCACGCAGGATGGAGCTATGTAACTTGGAGCTTTTCTTCGTCTTCGAGGGCGAGAGAGAGTGACAGGTCATGCGTGCGTTTTAAGATCTTCCGGGGGGAGAGAGAGAGATAGAGGCTTACGACCAGATTTAGCGCTTGCTCTGAATGGCATACCAATAAAAGATAAGTTTAGAAGCTGGATGTGTTTTTTTTTTTTTGTTTAGATTGTTTTTTTTTGCGTTTGTTATCGATAATGGGTATTTCGAGAATGATCAAGTTGATTGGCGAGTTATTTGTTGTTGGATGAATAACAAGTTTTGAATGTAGAGGAATATATGAATGCGTTTGGTTTTCATTTAGATTTTATGAAATTCTTTTTTAACTGTGTATTTTATCTATTTGATTACCAATTAATAGTATACTTTTTGTATTGGAAAACTTCTATTATTATAGACAAAATTACTGGCATAATAGTATTAAAAATATATAAAAATTCATTTACAACAAGATTTTATTACTGTATTTTCTTTTATCGATTTTTTCTAATTTTATTTAAATAAAAAGATATAAAAATATCATGAAATTAATGGTTATAATAATTACAATTTTTTGTTTCCTTTTATGCAAGTCATGTTTTAAAAGTTGCAAAGTCAACTGTGTAACCTTGAAATACCCAATTAAGTATATTAATTAAAAAATCCGGTCTTAATGATTTTCTTAATAAATAAATTTTTACTTAATCTTTGTTTTCAGTTATTTTACATCCGTTTGAAAATTAGCTCGACACTGTTTAAGTAGCTTGTTTTATGTTTCTTTATCAAAAAGTATTTTCACTATTGATTTTGCATTCAATAGAGTATTTTAATAAAAAATGCTCATTGTGTAGCTTTCTTGCAAAAGACAATGGATACAGAATTTAGCATGTTTGGTATTTACAAATGAATGTACAAACCGAAACACTAGTAAAAATACATGAATACAAAGGCAACAGATCATTGAACAACCAAGCTACACAGTCTTAAAGTTTCATTTTTAAATTTCCGTTACATTACCAATTTTCGTCCCCACTTCACCGCGCTCAGTCTAGCTTTCTCCAAATCAATTTAAAAATTCTCGTTCCACTCCAACCAACAGTTCCGTCCGACCCACTTAGAAAACCTCCAAAAATTACCATTCGCCACAGCATCCCAACTCAACAGTCCAAAACAAACCTCACCTACACAACCGCACACAAAAGCTCAATCAAATCAAGACCGGATTACGCGCGCGCATAAAAGATAAAAACGAAAGAGACAGACCTTAAGCCTCGCTCCTCCCATAATTACCTTAACGGAATTGCCATCGCCGAGACCAGCCAGTGGAAAGGTGTGCTCGACCGGCTGCTCGCGGAACCTCCTGAGATGCTCGTCGCCTGGGCCTGACTGGACGATCCTGGTCGCGATGTGGCTGGGCCGCTGGCCCGCGGTCCTCGACCACCAGGCTGCCACCTGGCTGAAGTGCAGCCGCGAGCGCACGGCTTGGTAAAGGCCCTGGGAGTTCATCGTTTCTGGGCTTCTGTATGTGCACAGGAACGTTTTCGTGAGTCGGCTCGATGGATGGATTGTCGAGGGCTCGATTTTTGGGTTACTCTGGCTGGGCGATATCGCGCATTTTGGATTTGTTTGTTTTTGATTGTTTTTGAGGAGGAGGAGAGGAGGGAGGTTTTGCAGGCGGAGATGGAGGGTAATGAGAGTTGGGAGGATGATCAAGTTACGCGGAACCTGTTTTACTGGCTTGTGAAGACGCGGTGTACAATGAGATTCGAGAGTGGAGAGGTGGAATTGAAAATTCGTTTTTCGTGCTTATTTTTTCTGAGATGTTTTATTCGATTGTTTTCGCGATGGAAGGAAATCTAATCGATCTGTTCTGTGCACAGGTTATTAGAAAGTTTAAGTTGAATTCAAAGAAATAAATACAGCGAATAGCCTTGCGATTTTAATGTACGCGTTTAAAATACTTTGTAACTTGCAGATAAGTGCAGTAAAATAAAATGCGATATGATTTCTCGACAAAGCACTTTGTCGTGCAGTCGTTGCAATGAAATATTTTTATTCGATAAAAGCGTTATCGCGGAAAAACTGAAATTTTACAACGTCAACATAAAAGGTGATAAACTTTTGTAATACGAAGAAAAAGGAAAAAAAAAACAAATTCCTTGTGTGATATCGCTCAGCTGGTAACCAGCAACTTTCACGAGACTTTCACGTTTCGTCCAAGAGAATGCGAAAGGTACTCATTATCGACCGAACAATTACATAAAATATTGGATTTTTCGTTTAACACTAGTGTTCGATGTCAATTCCTTCTAATCTCTGAGTAACTTTCAATTTTGAAAACATCGAAAAAATTGTTAAAACCTTATTTATTATTTCATCAGAATTGCAGACTTCCATTTCTTGGATAAATTATTTTCTAATAGACCAGGACAAAACTTTTAAACAATTTTGCTCTAGTTCCAATTTGGAAAGTGAAAAAGATAAAAACTTATAGGCATGAAAGATCAGAAGTAAATCGACATAAATCCAAAGATGTTACAATTTTCTAGTAACTGTCCAGTTAATGATTTACCTTAAGGCGATGCCAAAGCCTTACAGTTACCAACAATCACAGAAACCCATCTTTCACGTGCAAATTTTAACATTAAAAAACTACCTCTTTTCTTCTAATCCAAAAGAAAAAAAACGCAACGGTGCGGTTCTGTTAAAATCCGAATGAAAAAGTAGGTCTCTGCAATTACCGGCAACGACAAGCAACTTCAGCATCCTCTTAATGCGCACTTTTACAGGATGGATTGGCTGCGGACTTACTTGCTTGGTACGATGCCGATGCACCAGTACTCCAGGAGCATCTCCGAGGAGTGCTGCCATGATGTTATTGGCGGCACGCTCAGAACGCGATGCTTGCTCTTGGCCTTTACCAGGCCGCAGGGACAGTCGCTGCATAGCACGACCTCCACGCACAGGTATGAGCCGATCGCCACTCGTTCCGTTATCTCACGGACCAGCACAAGGTATCTCTCGCACTGTAACATATGGATTTGTTTTGGTTAGAAATTTGGTAGTTATAAGATGGTTATGGTAGAAAGATTTTTTTTCGAATCGGATAGTTTTGTGAAGGGTATTCGATGGAATTGATGTAGGTTGAATCGTGTAATGTTGAGTACGCAGTAAACGGTGTCGCGAATTACGTTCGGCGAATCCTAATGACGTTATCGTTATCAATTATTGTATTAAAGTTTTGTGTGTAAGCATGCATGCATAGATAATGTATTTATTATAGATCTAGAGCTTTGCAGTAAATCGAAAAAAAATTGTTTTTGTTTAGTCTGTGCATAATGTAGAGGTACCTAATTTAAACCATAATTAATAAAGCTTTTTACTTTTGAATCTGTGCATACATTAAGTATTTACTACATAATCATTTCTTTTGCATTTTTCAGTTTTTTAGTTGAGAATATTTTAAGAAAAATATATGATTATAGAGTGTCGTACATCATTCTCGTGTGGTTCAACCGCATCCTTACGATACCTCATAGTGAAATCTACTACTTTCATCAAGCAAACTGCACTTAATTGTATGTATTTGCATAACTTTCTTTACGATGACCTTCTTTTTGCAATGCTGAATCATGTATATTAACTAATATTTTCAGCAGCAAATTAAGTATAAACTGTTTTATGTAAAATATGGATTTAAAAAGTTCAATGCTAGACACTCAACCCGTAAAAAGAACGAGATAAAATTAGCTGCAATTAAATCTTCTTGTTTCACTTTCTATCACAAGATAAATCGAAAAAATAGGTTAATTTAATTGAAAGAAAACAAAATCATTCCTTATAAATCCGAGAAAGGCGCGAGTTTTCAGACTAGAACGAAATAATGGTTAACAATAAAAGTGAAACTTAATGCATGCGTAAAACGATTGCAAAGACAGCTCGAATGACGTAACGAACGAGAGTTTCATGAAAATGCAATTCTTTTCACTGACATCTTTAAACGAAAAAGGCAGAGTGGTAATTAATTATTTGCTGTATAAAGTGTATTTATATCCAATAAAACCATAATTTATGTGCAATTCACACAAATAATCACTACACAATATATCAAAATTAAAAAAAAATCATCCCGAGAAAAAATCTATTATTCTCAAAACGATATCCCATTACTCAAACAACAAACCTCCACAAAATCTCAACAAATTTCTGCAATCCGCCCGACTTACTCAACATTACTAAACACCTACTTTCACTTTCACTGGAAAGAAGAACAGTCGCGTGCTTCGCGAAGCCATTTAACTTCTAACCTGCTGGCAAGAAAAGCACTCGCAAGAAAAAAGTAAAAAAAAAAATAATTCTCACCGAATAATTGTCCTTCTCGCAGACATGATTGTTGGGCGCCGCCTGCAGGGGCGGCACGCAGTGTGGACCTTCTTTGTAGCCGCGCGGAGGTCCCTGAATTCTGCCTTCGCAGACGAGGACCCCGAGGGCTCTGACCACGCTTAGGACAGTGCCGCGACTGCCGAAGCCGCTAGGGCTGACCTGGCCGCCCGTACCGGCGCCTAGGCAGTGCATTCCTGAAACAGAAATTGTTGGTGAGTTTTGGAATTTTTTTAAAGTTTTTTTTTATTGTGTTGTTTGTAAGTGTTTATGTGTTTTGATTTTTTAGTAATTGATATTTATTATTTGAATTAAAGTTTT
>JAPYZA010002291.1:35150-45537 GCA_030522685.1 Eupelmus azureus | reverse complement strand
CCAAAAAAAGAGACACGTGCCCCGGTGTTTTATCGAATAGGCCTTGGAGTCACAAATACGATCTATTTAAGCAAAACGGATCCAAAAACATGGTTTGACTTAAATCTTTATAAATTTGTTAAGATATTTAATAGAGAGTTGCTTAATAAATCAATTTCAAGTGGAAGAAATATAAGCTTTCATTTAAGCCGTCATACAACTCAAACGCTTTATTGTTTTAAAAGTTAATGACAATTAAAAATAACTATACATATTTATATTAAAGTAAAAGTTAAATTTTAACGAGCAATATTTACTTTAATTCTTGATTATTTGTATTTTTTCATATAATAGGAAGCATTAGTCAAACCATGTTTTTGGATCCGTTTTGCTTAAATAGATCGTATTTGTGACTCCAAGGCCTATTCGATAAAACACCGGGGCACGTGTCTCTTTTTTTGGGCCAAAGAATCTTTTTGCACAGATTCATCGTGGAGGCTGAGGTACTCTCCTTATTAGTATAAAATTTGTACACAAAAATATCATGCAATGATAAATTGTTAAATTAAAAATATAATGATCTAGAAGTATGAATTATAATCTCCACATAAATCGTATGTTATGTGAAAATACATTCAGTTTTAACTTTGAATTTTATCCCAATGTTAATTACCTAAAACATATTGAAACCAATTTCCGCTAGTCATTATTGATATTGATAATATTTGTCAATTTAAGCGTGCCTTGCGTTCGTTTACAAGGCAATTTTGATGGATAAATTTTTATATTATATAACATACATTTACATATATTTTGTTTGTAAAGACTTTTTTAACCCGAAAAAGTTTAATAAATAAATAAATAAATAAAATTGTAATGTGAATAATAATAATAATAGTTTCAGTCGGCACTAATGAATACAGTATAAATATACGTACGTATTAGTAATTAATACATTATTATTTATGTCTTTAAATAATGAATTAAGAACTTAAATATAAAAGGTAGGTCATTCGCATATTATAAAAATTAAGTAATACTATTGACGTCATCACAAACATAATAAATAGATAGTGGTTCATGAAAATAGTTTATTGGAGATGTCTCGATATCTCTGAACCTATTTAAACTATTTCTATTAACAAAGCTGATTTCTTTTGTACTTCTTTTATTAAAAAAAATAATGCCTCAGAAATACTTTATACGATTAAGTATTTTTATTCTAGTGCAATTTTTCAATATTAAAGATTTAGTTTTTTTGTCTTTTGAATACTGTGTCAAAGTTTTCTACAATATTTTGAATGCTTTTGAAATAGTTCAACTGTAGACGATCTTTTGTTATAGTTAAAACATTATTTTCTTTTTATAAATTGTATTTAAAAAACTATTCAAGCGTATTTTTAGAAAAATTATAATTATTCGTACTATCCGAAGTTCTTGTAATCTTAATAATTATTAATTATATCAAATTATTATAATTAATTAAATTTTTAGCTCTTCTTCATCATTTGTATTTTAGAAAAATAATTTTAAAAAACTTTTTTCTATGTTGCATAAAAATTGGAGAATATTTGAAATTTTACACAAAAGGTGGCCTTTTTTATTTAGGTATTTGATGAGATGATTACCTAATTGAATCAGTTTTTTCACCCTTTAAAATTCATTTCTTCTGTTTTCCCTATTCAAAATTATAAAATTTTTAAATAAAATAAATCTTTTGCCACACATCAAATTTTTTTTTAAATACTTTAATAATTTTTAAGTAAAAGAAAGGTTAATTAATGTCATATTTTATTTCCAGTGGTTAATAATCTAGTGGTTTCCCATTGGATTTATTTTATTAATTTACTGCTATAGGGGAGAGCGGGGCTAGTTGATACACAATTAACATTTTTATTTTATTAATATCTTCCTTAGGAAATTAAATTTGTGTATGCCAATCATTATACATATTAACAATTCTATGACTTACCTATAGAGAATATCAATTATTACCAAATACTAGTATTAAGCAGATAATTATTTATAATTGAACGTCGAACTCCACGTGTCAACTAACCCCGCTCGACCCTACTTATATTTGATTCTTTAGATTATTATAGAGCAATGTTTTGAATCGTTAATATTTTTAAATAGTTTGTTATGCTTCCTAATATCTTACGACTAAGAAATAATCTGCTATAATAACAAAATCAATACTTTCTTAATATAGAGAGCCATTTCTGTAGAATATGATCACCATTAAGTGAATCGTATTTAATATTGTGTTGATTAAAGTAAATTATCATTTAGTTGAACTTGCGTAAAAATGAAATGCTATCATTAACTTTGATTATCAATATTTTGTTTTATTTTTACAATAGTAAATTACACTTACAATTTATACGGGAAATTTTTTTTTAATATGATGTGTAAATATTGAGTTTTTACATGGAAAATTTGACGAAAAGTATACTTAAGTATTTTCACGTTGATTTTTCTTTTTAACAGCTAGATTTTATTATAACATTTTCACTATTTTTCAAAAGCAAATATTTATCAGCTATTTATCTAGAATTTTCTTCCGATTGTAATCACAAAACTGTGGGAAACTAATAACTTACAAATTTCCAGTTCTTCTTTATGTGTATGTACACTTTTTTTGAAAATATCTCAATTTGATTATATGTTAAAATAAAATTTAAGAGAAAAGAGTAAAAGCTTTTCCAAAAGAAACATGTTTTATATAGTTTTACCCAGCTCAAAGGGAAGTCGATGAATGACACTTTCGGAAGCTCAAAGGCCAAAACATAAAATTTTTCATTTTGTTGCAGTCAAACGAAGTATACACAACTAAGTGCAAAGTTATAAAATTTCACAAAAATTCTGTTTTTTCGTTCATTCTTCTCCTTTCTGTGTTCTACACTCAATGTTTCCAAAAACAAATAATTGTCCTATAACGACTCTTTGAAAATTTTGAAAATGAATATTTTCCTTTGTTTTTTATGGTTAAACAGAATAAAAAAATTTTTTAACGTTACAGTCATGCAGCAAATTTATTAAAGAGAAATTTTGGGATATCATCATTCAATATTGAAAAGTTATGAAAACATGCATGACACAATTAAAAGCAAACATTATACAACATGGAAAAAAGTTTTGAGAATAAAACAAAATATTGTATCGAGCGTAGCTGGAAATATACGAAATTGGTTATTGTATATGCTTGAGTCCTAGTTATATATATATATATATATATATAGCACCAAGTTACCAAATAATAATTCCCAATTACCAAGCGATCAAATAATCCATTTGCGCTTTTGTCTCAATTATGTCGTATGTTCATTTTACTTTGCTTGAAATAAACTGAGCGCCTCCAAAAAAACTTCTGCTCATCGAAGAAGTACAATGTTCTACCTTGATTTTTTTGAAATAAATCTTCTGACGTTTTTTCGATGGCGCCGCTTGTCTGGGCTATAAAAAAGAAAGTATACCTTTGCTATCGGCGTGCGAGCGTCTATTTATCTGATGATCTTCTCGATGTCAGGCTAACATTCCGATCCAGTTCGCAGGGCTCGCTGTATCGTATAAAAAAAAAGTGAACTGCGAATATCCACTGGAATATCTTTATATTGCATAAAGTAACGTAATAAAATCATTATCTCATTTATTCGTACAATTACCAATTCCTCACATAAATAACCTCGACTTATCGCGCGAGCATCGCATCGTGGAGCAAATGGAATAAGCGGAGATTTAAAAAAAAAAGCATTTAATTACAACAAACACTCGCGACCCAGTTATTATCCACCAATAATCTCTCATAACCAGCGCCCGAATAATACAGCCGCAGCCTTCCTCATTCCCGGGCGCAAACTCTCCGGCAAAAATTAACTTACAGCACCTATACGCGGCAATTAGGTCGTCGCGCGCTAGTTTTCCAATCGTCCTAAATTACCAATCATCTCTTAATTATAACTCAGCTCGCGCTGATAAAAAAGTAAATCAGCATTAATCAAAGGTCTGCATTTTTAACGCCCGCGTCCAAAACATCGCTCGGCCACTCCGTTATCTTACGTCCACTTGTCCTCAGCAGCATGTAATATTCAAAGATACACACCCCCAGTAATTATTTTTCTTTGCAAGCTCAACGTGTCGACACACCCACGCACACACACACACGGAAAATCGCACATTAGCCACGCTCATTTGACGCTCGCGTCCCCGTCGACTCGCAGTCGATCCGCAGCTAATGATGATGATGATAGGCTTCCCTCCTCCTTTCTTCCTAACATGCGCACCTTAATTCCCGCTCTAACTTTCTCTATCGCCGATCTCTCGGCATTCTCTCTGCAGCTATTTTTTGCGCCCGCGCGCGCGCGTCCATCCCCGAAATATTGCTCTTCGACTTTCTTCGCTCGTCCACCCCTCGGCAAGACTTTTTTTTTCCCCCACGCGTCTTGCTGGGGGCAGGAGAAAAGTCGGCTTGTCTCCGTGGCATCTTGCTCCTCGTCCCCAGCTTACTTTCTTTTCCACGGGGCCGCGTGTGTATACACCGGCTCGCTCTCTCCGGCTGGCTGCCATCATCAATTTTTTCTGCTCTCGCGCGCGCTCGCAGGCTCCGCAGCCGGCTCATGCTTAAGTAGCTGGCTGCCGAGCGCGCCGGTTAGCCAAAATAATGACTCTCGGGGAAAGTTTCACCTCGTGTAGCTGAAGTGCGCGCGCGCGCGCGAGCTTATGAATGTATATATGTTTGCGCGCTCGTGAAATAACAAATTTATGCCGGCTCGCTTCTCTCGTAATTGCGGGCTTGCGTTTAGAGGCTGGCTGATTTAGGGAGGAGACTGATTGGACTTTTTATCTCTGCTGTCGGTAGTGGCTAGTCTTTTGACCGTATTTTGGATTTTTTATTGGAGGATTGTTGTAAGGTGATGGATTTGTATAAATTATGCAAAAATTATTCAACATATTACAATTGCATAGACCGTCTGATATTACTATTGGACCAGAAGCATTTATTCCATACTTTATCAAATCATTAATTTCAAAATTACACTTTTTAAAATCCTTCTTACATATAATTAACACAGCCTGCATAACACAATCAAAACTCCAACTTGCAAATAATCAATCCAACGGCCTCGTTAAAACGCATCGCATTCCGGCAAAATCGCCAGGCCGCAAAATATCCATCAACGTCATCGGCAATGAAAATATTTGCCGACAAGTTCATCGAGAAGGACGAGCGCGCCGAAGCCCCGGATCCAAAGCAATTAAGATTCCAGGGCAATAAAACTTCCTTAATTCAGCTGCGCGCAGAGATCGGTCATTTCTCCAGCGGATTAATTGCGTAGCGCAGGCGAGGGCCATAAGGGGGAGGGGCATAGACCTCTCGACCGATATATACACGCGTACACATCCATAACACAAGCCAGCAAATAATACACTCGTTCATTTGCGGCTCTCTCTCTCTCTCTCTAGTGTGCGTGTGATTATACAGCGGCTGGTATATATATATTGAGTAAACGTTAGTTTTCTCCTTGTAATAATAGAGAGAGGGTGCGCGCAGGCCGAGTTCGACATTGTCGAGCCAAGTTGTTATAATACACACATTCGCCGAGTTATGGGGAAAGTTTCGCGAGCAGAATGTATAGTTGAGTGCGCGAGGCGAGTCGGCTTTAAATATACGGGGAATGAGAATTTTCCGGAAGTGGAGGGGGTCGAGGGTGGCTTTGTCTGTTGCTTTGCGCCTGGGATGCGGGGATTGATGAAATGATGAGTATGGCCTTTTCGAAATTAATTTTCCTGCGTAAGGTTGTTGTAATGGGTTTACGTTCTGATTGGACTTTTTGAGATGTTTCTGTTATTTTTAATTATTGTTTCTTTATTTAAGAATTTTTTGAATTTAAAAAAGATAGTTGAAGTTAATTCAATAATTACTTTGGAAAATAATAAATAGTCTTATATTTTTTGCGTCGTTTTTAAATTTTTTAGTCAGCGGTGTTTTTCCCTTCTCTCAATAAGTATATTTCCATGTTTTTAAAAAAGAATTGATAAAGCATGAAACTTTTTTCTTGTAAAATAATATTAAAGAAGCGCACGTACAGAAGAAATTTTTAATTTAAATTTTACGCATGACTTAACAATTTAAAAGCTCCGAGAAATTTCTAAAAATTCATAAAAAATTACTCGCGCGTGATTACTCTTTATTTTTCTTTTCCCTTTTTTTTTAACACGGGTAGTTAATGTTTTCTCTTTTCCGCAAGCTCTCCGATTCTAGCGAAAGCTCTTCTCTCTTTTATGTCTAGCTTTTTGCCTTTTAATTCTTCTCTGCTCTTCACATTCATAATGTTCATTTAGTTAAAATTTACAAATACGTAATGTACAAAATGAACGATTTATATTGCATTACATTGTAAGGATCCTTTGTAAATAACATCAGCGATGAGGATAGAAAAGAGATTGGCGTTGAATACGGATTCTCGTCAATAAATACTTCCATTAAAGCAACAAACATTCGACGGACGGTTATTTCGGTTCTAGTACAAAATAAATATAGAAATCGTGATTATACCTGAATCAGAGACGAGATATGTCATCGTTTTAAAGTAATTTTAGTTTGCTTCCGTTACTGTAATTTTCGAATTGTACAACAAATATATTTATGATTACGAAATATACTAATATAATACTGTATTTGATAAATTTGTGTATTACTTCTAATGGTACTATTATTTTTATTAGTACACATTGAAATCATGAATTTTTAATAAAGTTTATGTTTAAAACTTTAACAAAAATATAATAATGAAACTTTAATTAAATTTATAAAATTTTTGTATAAAAAGCTCGTATTAAGGTAAGTTGAGTGAAATATTTGTGAGGCTGGTTACGTATTCGAAAAAATAAAAAAATATAAAAAATGCTGCGCTTATAAAAAATTTACACTTTTTCTACTTCATACATCACACATGAAGTTTATAATATTACATTAATGTATATAAGCTTACTATAGAGTATAATGTCCATGCTTTTTTATAACTCAAATATCATATATCAATATGTTTATACTATGAAAAAAATTAATACTTATTAAATTATTAATGTTTGCAATAATTTAAGCGATCTTGTAGCACAACCTTTTTTAATTTTATATATTTTTAAAATTAACAGATACTCTCTAAAAATCCATGTCAAAATTTACTCTTTAGAGAGATTTACTCCTTATAAGGAGTATATTTCAAGATTTACTCCTTATATGGAGTAAAATTTAAAATTATAAAGAGTAAACCTCGGAAAATCAAAAGATTTACTTGTTATAAGGAGTAAATTTTGACATGGATTTACTACTTAACTTTTAGAGAGTACAATCATATAGCAATACAATATAAATAAAATATTTTGCAAACATTTTTTGTGATAATGTTTGTTCACATTTTATATTTGAGGTATAAAATTGGCAATCTATTTATTCAATTCGCCTTGCAATATTAGTTTGAATAATAGTATCAAATCATTAAATCAAATAATAGAAACATAAAAATAAAAAAAATGTTGTAAATCCTGTGATTGACGTTTTTATTTTTCTTTTGTTTATTACAAACTTTTGTTTTTGATTGACGATGTTTGAACAAGAATTATACCACTGATGTTTCATTCTGGATATTTCTTTTTTTTTTACGTATGGTAGTCGGAACTTTGCGCTTGTTATAATTTTTTAAACATCACCAGAACTTTTTTAACTTTCCGACCTATTAAAAAACGTTAAAAGCTTCGCTTTATAAAAGTATAATAGAATGCACGTTACAAGAAGCGAAACTTTCTAATAAAAATTATCATAAAATGGGGGGATGAGAAGAAAGTATTGCTTTTATTTGGAATATACTTTATACTGTTGTCTGATTTATTCACATAAATTACGAGGAATTTATGTACCGTTTATACGAGTTTTTAATGTAATCTTATTAAAATGTATTTTCGGCTTATTTCGTACGTCAGTGAGATCATCCCGGCTTTACAATGATTTTCAATTTTTCAAAAAATTAATAAACCCGATAATCCCACTGCCAAATCTGACCAAAAATAAAGATTAAACCGATTACAAGCTTATTACACAAAAGTAACGCGCCATTAAAATAAAAAGAAACGCATTACATTCATAAAATTTCGTCCTCCACCACCTGTCATCAAAACTCAAGCTCTCACATCAGCTCATTGCTCTATAAGCACAAGCAAGCTCAAACCCAGTCCAGGCCATCGTAAACTCAAACAGCTCCAACCCTGACGACGCGTCGCCGGCGTATGATCTACGAGCCCTGATATCATATTCACCCCCAAAGTCCCTCCAATCCTCGGCCGCAGCCGGAGCCAAGCGAATCATTCTCAACTCTGCACATGTACCCGCCGTCACCGAAATTCCTAACAAGCTTCTCTCTGTCACCGTCTCGCCCCCCTTAAGAGCGAGGAAAAAGCGGCAAAAACGAAACAAAAGCTCGCCGCGAGGAGAAAAAGGAAAAAACGAGGAGGGTCGCCGTCCTGCCCCCCCCCCCCTCTCTCTGGGTCGATCCAATTTTTCGGCACGATTTCCCAATCGCGCTGGCTCGGCTGTATCCCATTCTCCGTCGCGGTGGCGATAAACTAATCTTCGCCGGGGCGTCCCTCTCGAAAAAAAGCGAGCCGAAAGAGTGTATAAGGTAGAGCGCCGGCACGCGCGCGCTAGAGAGAAAAAGAGAGAGGGATCGAGATAAAGATACACACGTGCGCTAGGTGTGTGTATATATATATATACGTGGGTGGGATCAGCGAGCGCGTCTAACCGGAATGACACTTGACGAGCGTAACGGCGCATAAACTCGCTCGATAAAAGTGTCGCTCGGTCGCTCTCGGCCCGATCTCTCGAGCGGCTCGTTCCGGGGGAAAATCGACTGCTCGAGCGCGCGTATATATAAATCAAGCGCCCTGTATGTGTGTATATACTGTATAGGCGGCGTCGGCGGCAGGCCGGAAGGAGAAAGATAAATACATCGAGCGAGAGGAGAGCTATATGCGCGGCAATAATAATGGTAATGATAATAAAAATAATAACAGGACGAGTCAGTGAGAGAGGAAGATGGATTCTTATATATTCGAGGCAATGCGAGGCTCGCGCAACAGCGCGGCGGGAAATGCGTAAATAATACCTAGGAGAAAGAGCAGCGAGCAAAGAGAGGGACGACGTCTATCGAAAAGAAATTTGTGTCGCGAGAGCGCGTAAGCGTCTCTATATATATGTACACACACGCAGACAGACAGATATGTATACAGAGGCTTTTGACTCCTCGACTAAAGCCCGGGATTGTGGGAGTATAAATGCAAAGAGGAGCGGAACGGGAAAGAGGAGGACGAAAATTTTTTTAAATACACCATCGCAAAACTGGAGCGCGCCCCGGTGTGGCAGCCTGAATTTTCAGTTTTTTAATTGTGCCGCCGCTGGGCTTTGAGCGACGAGAAGAAGAGCGCCGCGGCGCTAACGATTTATTTTCGGCTGGATTTAGGCTTGCGGCTTGTATAATTGGAGGATGTAAAATTTCGGCGGGGGGGCTGCCGAGAGAGTTTAGCGATGATTTTTTCTCCACACCCGACGAGAATAGAAATTAAAAGTGGCTCTTGTAGTTGGGGAGAGCGGCGGACGATGGCTTTGAATAAAGACGCGGGGATATCGCTGGTGTATAATGTACAAGGTTAATGAAAGACTCGCGTACCGGATGAGATAAAAAGCCGGGCTTGATAATGTATAAGGTTTGCTTTGTGCACCGCGAGAGAGCCCGAGCTCGCGCCTGGGATTAATTTTATTATTTTTTATTTTTAAAGCGCCCTGGATGTATGCTATATAAAAATAAAATAACGCTATTTTTATCTCGGACGCTTGGCGGAGCTTGGAAAAGCTGTTTACGCGCGGCCGGAAAATAATGTTTGTTGCAGCCGGGCAGAATTTTCGTGAATAGAGCGCGCGAGCATCGATAGCGATGGGATTTGGTGTTTCGTAAAAAATAGAGAGAAAGTTTTTGGCTCGTCGTTTCTCACTTAGGAGCTGGCTTATTCTAATCGCTGATAAAATTGGCCCATTTGTATTGAAATTGTTACATTGGAAATCCGTTTTGTCAAAGGGAGAATATAGCTTCTACTCAGCTGAAATCGAATTCAAATGAAAATCAGCTCAAACTGACGGGAATTTCAATATAGCGTATAGGCTTTGCCTGAAAGCGCGAATATTCTTCCTTACGATTTTATCTCCGATACAATGAAAATATTGCTCTCCATCCAAATGTCATTCGATCGATAATATTTAAATTCCGCATAAAGCTTTATATTTAACATTTATTTTGGATACAGATCAATCGCTCGAACACATTTCCACAAACCTGCAATTCGCAACAACATTCCTCTC
>JAPYZA010002291.1:0-35125 GCA_030522685.1 Eupelmus azureus | reverse complement strand
GCAAGTCGTAAGTTACATCTCGCGGCAAGCTCAAAGTCAGTAGATAAAAGAGCAATTTTAATAAAGCCTCGAAGCAAGTTTCGAGCGGCCCGTTTCATAACAATCAATCACTGCTTATATATTGAGTCGTCGGCGGGGAAGCTCCGAAGCTCAAGAATTTATAACGCCTCCTAATTTGACCGCTCTCTCTCTCTCTCCCAAGATATATATAACAGCACTCCTCGGCGGCTGGAAGCTCCGGCTGGAATAATCATTCCGCGCTCAACTTTTCTCGGCATCCCTCTATAATCGAGCGGCGAATCTGTTGCTCTCTCCTCCACCCTAAATCATGCCTAGCCCCCCCCCCCTTTCACAAAAAAATTCCTCATCGCATTCTCAATCATCGCATCGTCAGAGCGAGCGCGTCGGCATGCTTCTTGCGCCCAGACAGAGGAGGAAGGGGGGGCAGGCTCGAGAGAGATCGAGAGAGAGAGGAGGCATCGTCTTGCGCTCGGCGTCGGCGGCTCCTAACGATCGGCTCACGGAAACGCCCGAGGAGTAGTGTACGCCGCGCGCTCCGCCCGCCTCTCTGCACACGCACTCCTCTCCCTCTCTCTTCCTCTTTATCCTACGCTCGCTAACGTATATACGTATCCTTAATTCAGGACGCCGCGGCCGCCGGATTCCAGCGGCGTCCGGCCGTTACTGTCTCTCTGGCGGACAGGCGATATCGAGAAACGATACGCTTTATGCACGCGCCTACGATACTCCCACCCCCTCCCATTCGCGAAAAAAGAAGAGCTTCGCGCATATGTAGGTCCGAGGAGAGAGCAGGGGAGCGCGTGCTCGCAGCGCTTAGCACAGTAGTACGAGGCGGGCTGCACGCGGCGAGCGGGTCTGACCGAGAGCATCCGTTACTACTGCGCGCGAGCGAGAGAGAGAGAGAGGAGCGTATATACAGAGCCGGGAAGCAGCGCAGCGCGCGTATATACACACACACACGGGGCTGGCGTTCGCGCGCGCGCCCAAACGAAGGAGTCTCTCTCTCGAAATCGATCGCGCCGGCGGTGGCGCTCTATCCCTCTCTCTCTCTCTCTCGCGTATATACAGAGGGGGGGGGGTTGCTCGCGCGCGGGCGCGAGTGCGAGAGAATTCGCCAGCCTGCTCGTCGCCGTCGTTCCGGCAGTTGGTCGGAGGCAGGCGCCGAGCGAGCTAGGAGGGAGCCCGCCCCCCCCCCCCTGCGCCTTTTCTCTCGCCCTGCGAGAGAGCCACGCGCCTCACTCGGCCCCTTCTATACACTTTTCGCTCTCTCTCTCAGCCTCGCTCTCTGGGAGCCGAAGTGTATACGCTTTCGTAAACACACACGCGTTTCTTAATTGGCCGTCGCCGAAGCTGCGCCTGGAGGACAGGCTGGCCCTTTGTGCACCGGCCCCCCCTCGTGTGTCTATATATATATATACGTGCACCGCGCGGAGAGAGAGTTGCGCCGCCGCGGCGCACACCTGCACACGCACGGAGACGCAGACTCGCGCGTATAGACTCGGAGCGAGATTTGCGAGAGAGCGAGCAGCCTATATACGTGTGTGAGTGCGCGCTCGCGCTCGATATATCGACGAACCTGGCAATCATTCCAGGGACAACGGCCTCCTTCCTCCTCCTCCCACGCTCGCGCCTATACCTATAGCTGTGTATACACACACACACACAGCCCGCCCGTCCGCGAATTCTCCGAGAGGCGCTGCTGCACACACAGGGAGAGAGAGAGAGAGAGGGCCACACGCTCTCGTACACACATGCAGGCGCAAAGAGGACGCCAGCAGCAGCCAGCTCGTCTCCTCCGGCAGCGAGTAGCGAGTAGAACGAGCCGAGATACGCTCCGCCGGCTCTCTGGCTAGCCTTGGCGTAGAGCGCGCGGCTTCTGTGTGAGCGCGAGTGAGGATGATCGGCAGTTGAGGCGAAATTTTCGACTCTCTCTAAGCAAACGATAGACACGTTATACTCGAAGCGAGAGAGAAAGTGGGCTTAGTGAAACAGGGAGACAGGAGAGAGTGGGAAGAGTACGCGTTTGGTTATGCGAGAGGCGTCCGCAGCGAGTAGCAGCAGCACGGCAGGGCGCAACGGAAGAGGCTGGCTTTGGCTGCTGCCGGTGTGCAGGACGAGGGCCCACCATGGCCGCGCAGCTCGCCGCTGGCGGCTACCCCAGCTACTCGCAGCCGACGCCACCCTGGAGGAGAAGGCGAAGGACAGCCCCGACGCGGCTCGTCCTGGCTGGATACTCGCTGCTACTGGCCGTCGCGGGACTCGCCAGGGCCAGCGGCAACTGGGACGTCGACGACGATTCTGGTAATTTTTACTTACTTACTCTCTGCGTCTTTCTCGATGTGTGTGTGTGTGGGGGGGCTGACTGCCTGTGGATATATGTCTCTGGCTGGCCGAGTGGAAATTGGCGGCTTTATGCCTTTTGTCGGGGATTTGGAGGCGATGAAGGGTTAGGGGCCCGGGGACGATTGTAAAGTCGAGAATGAGGAGGGACATTTTATCGCTCGGCCGAAGGGATCAGTTTACGCTGGAGCAGCTGTGGCGTTCGGTTGAGGGAGAATTTTTTTTTCGAAGCCGTTGGATATTCGAGGAAGCTTTTTACCTGGGAAGCTGTTTTTGCTTGTATTAACGCGAGAGCTGCATTGAAGCCGATGTAAAAAGAGAGCGTTAAAGGGGAAAGGTTTTTAATCGTTTAATCAAAGTAGATAGTCAATATTGAAAGTGCGCGAGGTAATTAACTAGCTCAGCAATTTTACAATGTAGGCTCATGAGCTCGGCTTACATAATTCTCTAACGCCGATGAACTTACAGCCGCTTTCCCTTACTCAAACACGAACAGACTGTTATTAACGACGACCTTTTTCGTCCTAACCTACTGAAAAAACCGACGAAATTTCGGCCACAGTGACTCGCCACTTTTCCAACTCCAGAACCCAGAAATAATCCGATCAGCGCTCCTCCCTTATACTATCTCTTAAGGGCAAAAGTTGCGATGCAGCCAGTCTGTTGCTCAAATAATATAGAAAGCTCGAGCGCGTAGCCGCAAGCTCGTCTGTTTATATAGGACGCGATGCCGCGGCGAGCTTGAATTCTCTACTTAATGCCCGCTGATAAAGCTCGCTGCTCGCGCTTTTTTATCGCCTCGGTTCCGCGTACGGAACGTGTTAAAGACTAATTACCAGCTTTATCTCGATCGCGCGCCAGCGCGATTCGTTTTTTTCCTAAATGCCCGAGCCGCGATAAGAAAAAAAAAGCGCTCGGTTCCTCCTCTCGTTTCCGCCTCGGCCCGAGGATTATTCATAAAACTGTTGACGTGATTCCGAACTATTCATTTCGGCGCTCGATTATTCCCCGATCGTGTTTGCGTTATTCTGCCCCCCTCTGGGAGAGCAAAAAAGCAGGCGCGGGAAAAAATGTATTAAGACACCTCGCTCGAAACGGCAAACGGCATTAAATTAAGTTTTTCCGCAGCTCTCGCCGGAGCCGAGGCTCGACTCAATTTACGCTTTTTTGAATCCTTCGCTTTTTAGGGGCAGCGCTGAATGAGCGCACGGAATCCAGCTTTAGGTCAGTAATTCCACGAGCCTCTCGCCCTTGCGGACTCTAATTTTTGCTGGATCACGCGGCAGCCTCGTAACGCTTTGTATACGTATACACTTCCGCGTTCGCGGGCTTCCTTTTTATAAAGCGCTATTTTACTCCGAGAGGGCTGCAAGACTTGCTCGATATACAGTGCCACTTTCCAAGACTGACTATCTGTGCTCGACAATAAATCGCGAGTGTGCAACTTTTTCCCGGTAGAAGATAGAAAGTTCGGCGTGCTGAGAAGCCGGCAAGATATTTTTGACAGATATATACCACCCACGCACACACAGGCCGCAGATGCGCATCGCAAGGAGCACCGCGAGGGTGGATCTAAAAAAAGTGCTTCCACGATCCTAGCGGCGAGTGGGGCCGAGAATCGCGTGGGCGTTCACTGCTAACCTCGCTGCGCTCACCGGAAATGCGATTCCTTCCGGGAACTCGGTAAGGATCTCCTTGCGTCGATATATATATTCTCCCCCCCCCCCTCCCTGCTCGCGCGTGGGCGTTTAATAGCCGATCGAGATTTCATTCCGAATGCGAAATGGTTTTCCAGAACCCGCTCATTCAAAAATATATTGTCGCCGCTCGCTTTGCATGCGAATTTATCGCGCGTCGGATGGATCGATTCGGAAGAGTAACGAGCCATTATACGCGTCCGCGAAATTGAAAATTTCGTCACGCCGGCAATGAGCCCGCGAGTTTTATCGTTCGCTCTGTCTTTTCTCCCCGCGCGCTCGCGCTTGTAAGTCTTCCTTCTGATAATATAGAGAAGCGCGCTCGCCTCCTACCAATGAAATATCCATTTTTCCGCCAGCCGTAAATTTCCTCCCGATGCCTCCTAAACCCAGATGAATTCTGTATTTTCGCGCCTCTCTTTCAAAACACACCGCGAAAGCTCGCCCACGCTCCTAACTTCCTTTATTTTCGCGCGAGCCCACCAGGATTCGGTTACACATTTTGAATGCAGGATGCGTGGGCGCGAGAGATGGTTATCGGATTTCCAAGTGCGATCCTCCCTCTCTCAGGAGGCTCGCGTGCGTCATCCGAACAGAGAGCGCGCTAATAGTTGCGGGGGTGGCGAGGAAAAAATGCGCTTCCGCGGAGGTGCGATTTAGGGCGGATGCAGGAAGGAGATGTGGGCTCGAGAGCGAGGCAAGATGGTCTGATGGCTGAGTCCTGTTGGCTTCGGCTTTTGAAGGAATTGCCGTGTTAGAGGATTGATGCAGATTTGTTGTGTTGCTTGTTTAGAGTTAGAGTAATTCTAATTTTATAAGATTTTTAAAATTTTTTTTTAGGAAACTGTTTATTGTTCGAGAATTTCATGAAAGGTTTTCAATTTATAATAACTATTAATAAAAGAGAAAATTGTAAGACATCATTATACTGAATTATTATATTGATATTCAATATAGAAAGAAAGAAACAAAGAATTTTACACTACGTACAAAAAGTGTGTTCTTGTCATTGAAAGGTTTTCAAATGAAAGTATCATTTCTTGTTACAAATGGCGATAATTAAATTGATAAGGCAATATCGTTTTGAAATTAAATTAAAAGTTTTTTTAATACTTTGTATTATAAAGGTTTCATTATATTTGTTTTTGTTTTAAAAAATAAAGTTTTAATTAGTAACTATTTAATTAACAACTTTAAAAACAATATGGTACTTGTTAAACAAAATTTCGAAGATATTTCTTTTTTACCGTAAATTCAAAAAAAAATTAAACAGTGAATAGAATGAAGTAGCTTACATAAAATTTACTGGCTCAAAGAGATGAAAATTTTATTAAATCTAAATTTAAATTGCGGTCATCAAAATGCATTAACGGTTTTTCGGCGATGTTAAAGTAGATAACGCAATTTTTATATAGAAAATATTACAATTATTTTAATCTCACAAAATAAAACGTTTTCATTTCATCCTAATGAAAACGAAATAGATGCCGGTGACTCGTGTGATTCACTCTGACAGTAACTATTGATTTTAACATGGCTTCCGCGTCCCTTTAATAAAAAAATGTATGACTCACACTTCGCTGATTCACATTACAGGGCATTGAGAAGAACTATTATTTTAATTGTAAGGCTTATCGGTTAAGATACTTAATCGTTCAAGTCCGTTTATTAAAATTATTGATTTATCTTTTCACACGGGTAATATGAAACATTATTGAAAAAAGAGATATTTATAAACGAATCCTTGAGTTTATTTTCAAACAATATTTCCAAGGTGAATCCATAACTTCATACATAAAAAAAGGGTATTGTTCATATTATATTTTATCTTTTACAAAATAAAAAACCCAAACCCCAATTTTACCCGCAATGCCGCAACGAAATTCCAAAAATAAATTAGCCACCCACAATCGTCCCTATAAAAGCCCATCCTCGTCAGCCCGCGCGTCGGGATCGCATTCTTCCGAAACCTCATCTCGAATTCCCGTGCCGTAAGCGCGACCTTCCGCTCTCAACTATTTCAATCGCGTTCGCGATAAATCCATCCTCTCTCTCTCACTCCCCCGCTCCATCCCAAAAAGACATATCCGCGTTCCGAAAAAGCGCGCAAACTTTCAGGCGCACAAAAGCTCAAGCTCTCGCGCGTCTCACGCTCCATAAATCCGCGCGTCAAAGGGAGCCCTGGCATCGCGCGCTATATACTCGGCAGCTGAGCAACTTCGCCGTATAGGCAACTCGCGCGCGCTGCCTGACTTTTAATTAAAGTCGGCGTTTGATTGTCCGTTTACTACCGGCCGCTCTAGCACTCGAAATCGCATAATTGCTCGGCGTTAATTCACCCGTAAAATGTGTAATTGTCGAGCGGCCGCGGTATAGTTGGCTTCTCGAGCGAGAGCCGCCATGCGCGCTCGCTTGCTGGAAACATAAATTAGCCCAATTTGCACCTCCCCCCTCCCTCCTGCCCTCGAGAATCGCCCTGATATATATATACATATACAGAAGCGTTGTGTCGCGTTCGGAGCACTCGATACGCCGATCATTTCGCTGCCCTCTGCCGGAGTAGTTGCGCCGTTGAGTGGAGCTCGCCGGGGCGATGTACATAAAAGAGGTCCAATTATCGACCTATAAATGTTGGGGTGGGGAGGGGGGGGATGCTTTTTGGAGTGCCGCTCGGATGGGAGCACGGCCTTTGGTTCTTGGGCGACCAATTTATTACTTTGATCGGCACAAATGATACGAGTGCGCTGTAGAGCTCGTGCTGCGGAAATGTTGATCTACAAGAGCTCGGTTGTTATGCTTCTGAGGCTCTTTCTTTTTAATCATACGTTTGGATTTTTAGCTGATATAATACGTCTTGAAAATTAAATTATGTGTTAAAATTTCAAATAAAAAATTTGAACCAACCATATTTATTATAACAATGTAGTATAATCAAAAGCTTTTAATTTAGTCAATTAAAAATTCACAATCTGAATCGCACATACATTATTTATAGAGAAATAACGTGTAATTGTCTTTTATGTTGCAGCGACACCTTCAACTCCAGTGATGCCGGGTGGAACGCCAGGAACGCCGTCATCCAAGGCTAAGGTATGAGAATTATTCCTAAGAAAGGAAGTAAAAAATTACAACTGAAATTTGCGTTAAAATACGAGCGCTACAGCACTTGATCATTAAAAAAATACCTACCTTAATTCGCTTAATAATTACTCTTAATAATAGACTAGAGGATATATATTTTGCACGTGAATTCAAATAGGAATGCAGAAAAAATGTAGCTAAAATAATCTCTAAACTCTTTATTGATTAATTACTTTTAGTAGAATAATAATGAATTTAACAAAATTTTAAATTATTAACAATTTTCATAAACAGGAGAAGCTGATGATACGCAGCAAAGTAGTGGTCGCACTATATCCTTTTCGAGCCATCGAAGGTGGCGATCTATCTCTCGAGAAGGTAATAATCTTCAAATATCTTTATATTATGTACTTAATTTAATCATTTTTACGACAATTTCATTTTATATCTTCTCTCTTTAATAACTTTAGTATTACGCTCTATTCTGATGATATTGCACTTATCCTTAATTCACCCTAAAATTTTTATGTCGAACCGCTATACCAAAAACGGAATAAGTTAGCGAAACGTACAAATGCCCACTTTTATGCGGACGTAAAAATAAATCTATAGCCTATAAAATCCCAATTTCGATTGATTTCTTTGGCTCTTGTTAAAATAAAATCTATCTCGATCAGAGTACGAGAAAACATAAAATTCGGTCGGCTAAAAATTTACTCGACTAAACAGTCCGGGTACAAAAACTATCTTCTGCACCAAGTGCTTTCTATCCTTTTGCATTACGCTATTATTCGATCATACTGTAATACCCGAATATCCAAGGCTCTCTGCCAGAAGCTCGTGTATATACGCCTGTTAATACAAAACTGATCAAACTACGGGACTGGGGGGATATCAGCTGTTACGGATGTGCCGAGTCAGGAGATACGAAGAAGTAATAAGATATCTAGACGGAACGAAGCTCGCTGGCCGAAGCGGAGGAATGTTTCTGATAGCTATAAAGACATAGACTTTGATCGTTCATTTCCCGCCGCAATCGAGTTTTTTATTTTTTTATTTTATATTCGTACAACGTAGCTCATCCGATGAGATTTCTTTATTTTCCGTTTTTTGTTGCTTTTTTATTTTAAAAAAATTGTTGTGCATCGAAAAGAATTCATTTCTGTATGTAATAAGTTTTATGTTTGTTAATTCAAGTAATATTGATTATTGAATATTGAAAATAAATTCTTCCATGTTTTATTGGTTTTCCTAAGAAAGAAATATCGAGCATTGTAAAGAATTACATATTTATTTCTGAAAATTACATAGTATATGTAAATTGCAGAGTTCTCTTTAGAATTGAATTTAATAATAATTTTCCTTCTACTCGATCGTTCATATAAGTTGCAATATTATTAAGAAATTTTCTTTTGAAATTTTGTTTGATATGAAAATAACTTTTTATTTTTTAAAAATAAATAAAATAAAAATATGAAGAACTAATTCATACGATATTTTAATTCTTTAGGGTGCAGAATACGAGGTGCTAGATGATTCTCAGGAACATTGGTGGAAAGTCAAAGATGAACATGGGTAAGGACACGCTATTAATATTTTTCTAAAAGAAATAGTGAATTTATAAATACAACAACTAAAAAGTTACGTTTTATCTTTCAGATCGATCGGTTATATCCCTAGTAACTACGTCAAAGAAAAAGAGCTTCTTGGTCTCCAAAAATATGAGTTAGTATTTTGAGAAATTGAACGCTTATTAACAAAATTTGTCATTAAAACCAAATTATTAATCTAAAATATTTTAAAATATTTTAGATGGTACGTGGGAGATATGTCGAGGCAGCGAGCCGAATCGCTCCTCAAGCAAGAAGACAAGGAAGGCTGTTTTGTCGTCCGCAATTCGTCCACAAAGGGCCTGTATACTCTATCCTTATACACAAAAGTGTAAGTTTACAAAGATTTGTTATTAAACCATAATAACTAAATTTGTTGCAATTAAAAATAATATAACCAAAACCTTAGTAATCACAGTTTCACATCATCAAACGAATTTTTCTCATTACAACATAATTTCATGCATTCAGCTGTATAAACAATGAAAAGCTTGTCTACAAGCAAGCTAACGAATGAAAATCCTTTTTCCAGCCCACATCCTCATGTAAAGCATTATCACATTAAGCAGAATCAGAGGGGGGAATTTTATCTCTCGGAGAAGCACTGCTGCGGCTCGATTCCAGATCTCGTTAATTACCACAGACACAACAGCGGCGGACTAGCCAGCAGACTGAAGGCCAGCCCTTGCGATCGTCCCGTTCCGCCGACTGCCGGTCTTAGTCATGGTATACACTTGCCGCTACTATCTACTGTCTAAGCTGCAATTAGATTCGCTTGTGTAACTGCTCTGCGTTGAACTGATTTTTGAAACTGAGAAAATGTTATAACTTAAAGATTGTACTATATATTGCATTATTAATTTACATTATTAATTTAAAAAACACTGAGAGAAAATAATTTATCGATTTTAGGATGTTTATGATAAAAAATTATTAAAAGGAAAACTAAATTATTTGAAAATTAATTTGAGAAATGGTTTATCTAAAAATCGTTTTTCGTTTTTCGAAATTTTCCGTATATTTTATTTTTCATGTAAAACTTCAAACTATAAAACAGTTTTGTTCCTAATTTCTTTTAAATTAAAAATAGAAACTGCTTAGACAAGAAAACTCGAATTAAATTTTTAATTTTGACTGAAGATGACTTTGTATTACTTTGCATTTTGTTGTTTATAAATTTTAATATTATCTTGTAAAATTTTTTTCATTTTTTTATCTTATTTTTTCACTATTTTATTGGATCCCAAAAATGATGAAAATCTGAAAAATCTAAAAAAGTTTCCGTATTAAAAGTGTAGTTTACAAGTTGCAAAACACCCAAAAGCACAGCGAGGGGTAGATCCATCGAAATTCTAGAAAAAATTTTATTGTCAAAATATATTTACGGATGGCTCTTCTAGGCAGTTCTCTCTTATTAGATAGATTATGAAATAAAATAGTTGGAAACAAGTGAATTTACAAATTATTTAAAATTTTCAGACAAATGGGAAATTGACCCTGCTGAACTTCACTTACTCGAAGAGCTTGGATCCGGTCAATTCGGTGTAGTGCGCAGGGGAAAATGGCGTGGCTCCATCGACGTAGCTGTGAAGATGATGAAGGAGGGAACAATGTCTGAGGATGATTTTATTGAAGAAGCTAAAGTTATGACGTACGTATCTCATGCAACAGTTTTACAAATTTTTTTCAACTGCAAGATTTTAAAGTTTTTACCTTTACTTCCAGTAAATTGCAACATCAAAACCTAGTCCAGCTGTACGGTGTTTGTAGCAAGGATAGACCTATTTATATAGTGACAGAATACATGCGTCATGGATCTCTACTCAACTACCTCCGTCGTCATGAAGCTACTCTTGGAGCGAATGTTGGACTGCTTTTAGATATGTGCATACAGGTAATTCTTATTTTAAATATAAACTTCCTAAAAAATCAAAACAGTCAAAATCTACATTTATAGTTTTTACCCTATGCTTTTAAAGTTTTGTAATATGTAAAATGTTATACACAAAAATTATTAAAAATCAAATAAACCATAAATAAACAAAGGAAACTTTAAAAAATTACTAAAAATATAATTAAATTCTAGGTTTGCAAAGGCATGGCATACTTGGAAAGGCACAATTACATTCATAGGGATTTAGCTGCTCGTAATTGTCTCGTTGGTTCGGAAAACGTTGTTAAAGTAGCTGATTTCGGCTTAGCTAGGTAATTTTTAACAACATAATCAGTACAAAAATTTGTTTTCGAACTTCTAAGTTTAATTTAATTTTGATTTTACAGGTATGTGTTGGATGATCAGTATACAAGCAGCGGAGGAACAAAGTTTCCGATAAAATGGGCCCCACCAGAGGTTTTGAACTACACTCGATTCAGCTCGAAATCAGACGTCTGGGCTTATGGAGTATTGATGTGGGAAGTATTTACATGCGGTAAAATGCCATACGGCCGTCTAAAGAACAATGAAGTCGTTGAACGCGTTCAGCGAGGAATCATTCTCGAAAGACCGAAAGCTTGCTTCAAAGAAATCTATGAGGTTTGTTTATTTACTTTAAAGAATTGTGAATATTATGCTTATTAATACAAAACCGATTTTTTGTTGTTCCGAACAGTAATTTAACAATTACGATTAACTTTTGTTTGAAATAGAAATTAATAATTCATTTAATAATCTACGATGTTAAATTAAGCTTAAGTAGAAAATTTAAATAAAATTTTTAATACAAATTATTAAATATAAAGTAAATAAGTTTTAAACTAATCATGAAATTAAACCATTTCATTTCCTTCATTGGTAAATGTGTGGTAAACATGCACTTTGAAAACTAAACATTAGTATAAACAATGATAAAATACGATTCTTATATTCCAGGTGATGAGGAAATGCTGGGCCCACTGCCCGGAGGTACGACCGTCTTTCCGTGTGCTGAAAGAACAGCTGATTAACGTGTCTCAAGGCCTGCTCAACGATTGACTCAGTCTCCTGCGGTGCTTACGTTTCTCCTCGCCGAGCTCCGTCGGCAGCGGCCGCACCACAATAACCACCACTACAGCTACGATCCAGCTCCAGGCGGCGTCGCCGCGCTCGCCTTTCCTCGAGCGCGGCCTGCCGAATCCCCCATCGTCCAACAATTCCTCGTCCTACAACTCGGCCACCCTACCGGCCTCGCACCGGCACAGGAGCAACGCCTCGCTACCGAGCGCCGCCGAGCTGCTACAGCTCTCATCTACGCTCTGTCGCGCTTCGAAGAAAAGCACCCACCAGTCGCGAATCGATCAAAAGCGCGAATCAAGCCGCGAGCTCGATAGAATAATAATCGGGAGCGGTAGTGGCGGTGGTAGCGGCACCGGCAGCAGAGCCTCGTCGAAGCGCGAGAGCGGCGCATCAAGCGTCAGCCCGGCGAGGCACGACGATGAACATTCGCAGCACCATCAGCAGGACCACACGGGCACGGCCTCGAGTTCGCCGGGCGTTTGCGATATTTGTAGTTCCTACGGGCATCCGTGGATCGAGATCTGTAAGGCCATACGCGCCACAAAGGGCAAGTGAGTGCTGATATCAGGCCGGACGCGCTGTACTGATGATATTGACGATGCTGTATCTTTTTGATTTTTTTTTCTATATGTGAAATTAAAAGGCGAGATGAGGAGCTGAAAGGAGTCGTGGATAGTCAAAAGATGCGTTTGAAAGTGTACTTAGCTTTGAAATGGATGATTTCGTTGTTTTTTCGATGCATATTGAATTTTTCCATTGAAAATAATTGATTTGTAAAAGTGATCAACTGATAGACTTAAACTCGAGCTTTTTAAGATTTTCGAAAAAGATTTAGATTGCAAATATTTGGATTTATTAATAATTTTACTTTGTTTTAAAAGTAATTTCACTTGAATTTTCTCGTTCGATAAATTCTTTATAGGACTTGAAAATAACGACCTTTACTCAATACTGTTTACGCACTGAAGTAGTGACTATTTGGGAACATTAGATACCCGATTCTGAATAAGTTAAACATGACAAAGTATTGATGGTCGTAAAGTTTTACGTTTTAGTAAATTTTAATGCATTTTTTCTGTCTTATTTTAGATTTAAATTACTATATGTCTTACACGTTTTTAAACGTTTTTGTTTTAAGTAAGTCACAATTTTTAATTAATAGAGAAAAACTAATATTCTTAAAAAGCCACTAAGTGCAGTTAAACTTTTATGAAACAATTAATTTAGAAAATTATATGTAATGAATAAACAAAAAATATTTGATTTCAAAGTACAGTAACGTCAACGCCCATGTTTGTATGCAAAAGTTAGGGACGACAAATCACTTTTTACCACACATTGGAAAGACCTCTTTTTAGGACTTTTTAAGGACACACGAATGTACGCGATAAAAAAAATAATAATAAATGATTCGACACTTTTATAAATGCGCATCGGCTGTTTTGACATATTAAAGATGAGTGTTTCATGTGTGCATGTTGCAGAGGTACCCCGTCGATGCTTCGAATCGAGTACGAGTAAATTAAAAGCGACTTTTTATTGCATATTTTTTACATACATATTTTTCTGTAACAGCGAGCATCGAACACATTATTAATGTGGTTTATAAGGGGACCAGGAATGCACATCATTTCTTCATCCGATCCCTGTCTAAGTCTTTCTTCAATCTTCTTAAACTCCGTGTGTTTCCGTCAAAGGTGAATTTTTCGTGCTTTCTTTTTTAATAGTATTCTTACATGAGAAAGTAATTTTTAAAATGATCGCTGACATTTAAAATGCATTTTACGTTTATATTTACTTATGGTGATTAGTTTAAGTAAATAAAGGGTGAGAAATTCGATGCGATAATATATTGCAGTTCGATTAAAAAGGATGCCACCGAAGTCATTGTTGAATTTCAATTTCATCAAAGACTAGTGATTATTTAATACGCCAGTATGGTGAAAAGTGATAATACTAATATAGTTTAATACGCAGGTACATAATTTTCTTTTTCGATACCCTCTAATCTAGGTATACTGACTGACAAAACTTAAAATCCTTCCAAAAAAAAAAAGAAAAAAAAATACAAAAACAACTGGATCTATTGATTTTATATCTGAATGGCGATGGGCAGTGATATTTCTGAATACTTTTTTTTAACTGCCTAACGAAAAGTGTAATCACTGTGAACCGAATCATATATCGCTAAAAGTTATCTTCATAACAACGAACGCATACGACGTACGAATACTAATAATTACAAGCGCTTGTGTGTTAAGAAAAAAAAACCATTGTCAGTCCAAGAATAACAAAAGAAACATTAATTCGCAATAATCTTTATTATTATTCGATGCGATATAATGTTAGATTTTCGTGAATGATCAAACAATAATATGAATAAAACAGGCATGTGTACATATTAACCGAGTAAGTTTAGCATAAGTTTTACGACAAGGACTTCTGTTGAATTTCATCTGTACGAGTGAATTATCATCACATAAGATTATTGTCACTTTGTTAGTAGAAGAGAAATGAATCTCTTTAAAATTCACAATCGTTAATTGTATACGTTGATGTGAGTGGGCTAGGATCCAAAATTGTTTAGTACTTGCATTTGCACTTACATAAGTGAAAAAGTGTAGAGTTTGACTAAACGTACTTATGGTCAATTTTGGAGCCTAATTGTGACTGCATATATACATATAGTTTGTACTTTCTCATTGAAACTGTCATTAATTTGAAATCAAAAAGGATTTCATCACCTTAATTATATTATGTCACTTGCAATTATTGTTTTCATCGATAGCGATTATAAGATCGAAAAAAAATCAGTGACTACATTAGAGATTGACCATATCGAAATGTTTCATCTAGCAAACGTAGAGAAGGAAATATTTGTTAATCGAAAAATCAAGCAAAGAGCTTAACTGTATTGGTTGAGCAACCATTTCAGTCCCCCGTAAAGTACATACGAAAATTTTGTTGAATGAAATGTCATCGCTTTTATAGTTAGTCTAGAAATAAAATGTTATTTTACTGAATGTAGTCTGTTTATGCATTGTTTTATGTATTGTTCTAATTTATCAGTTTCCTATAATCCTGCATTGTCATTTTAGTACATAATTTTTTTTGAGAAATTAAATAAATTTTTCTTAATTTAATTACTGTTATTTTTATTTAAAAGAATCTTTTTATTTATTTTTACTAAAAGAAAATAAAAAGTTTTTTACCTATGTTCTTAAAGACTGGAATTAAAACTATGTACCAGAATAAATATAAACTTCAAAAAGTTAGAAATGTAATAATTTTTATGATTTTACTTTTATTTTGACAGCAAAACTCATATTATGAAACAAGCATATTGTTTGACATAAGACTTGAAGATATCAAGATTATTTTTATTACACTGATTAGAATCATGAAAATAGAATAGAGCCATATACAACTTCAAAAACTTTTAATGTTTTGGATCTTTTAACATCAGAAAAAACGTTAAAAAAGAAAATTAAGAATATCATCAGAACAAAGATTTGAATAAAAAATGCTTCCAGGATAATTTATTTATTATTATTTTATTATTATTATTATTATTATTATTATTACATTATTATTTTTTTTAGGATAGTTTTTTGGTTGGGCAACATGGATTACGGCCTTCGAATCTTGAAGGATAATGCGTGCTCTGCCCTTATAATCAAAATTAACAGCTTGGTTCGGTGAAGATCGATAAATTCATATTTATTAAATACAACTCCCGAACGATAGCAACTTTTTCGAATTTATATGATATAAGTGTTTAAAATTGATCAAATTTTCAATTGTGTGTTATGAAAAATCACAAATAAGCGCAATTTAGATAGAAATTAATATTTTCTATCAAATCTGTTAGAATTTTAAGACTATAATAAGCGAAACCGTTTCATATACGCAAGTTAATTTTAGAAAGAGATCAAACGCGAGTCGACGAAATAAAATGAAAAGGTGCCCCTAAACAATAGTACGCTTTCTTGTTTAAGAAAGAAAATTCGTAATAGCCTATTCTTAAAGTTTTGACAGTACTACGTTCAGCAATTCTGAAATTGTCGGCGCTAATGCTGTAGCCACAAATAAAGTGCAGCAACATAAAATCAATCTGATTGGAATTTGCGAGGTAAGAAGACCGAGACTTTATTCAAAAAAATATTTTGAGACAAAAGAGACTGTATTTGTGAAAAGGGCGAAGTTGAAGAGTATATTTGTAAAAGTGCGTATAACCACACCGTTAAACAAAATTCTCTAGCGACGTATAAAGTCCAATGTTCGAAACCAGAGAACATAGATATCCGAAAGGGTTTGTAAAGAATTCATTGTAAGAGTCCTTAAAGGATTCTTTGATTCTAATTCGTAAAGAACTCTTAAAGAATATACGAATATCGCCAGAAAAAGAATTCTTTTTAAGAACTTTTTACAAATATAAAAGTTAGATTTCTTTATGCAAGAGCTAAACTTTTTGCAGTACGTAGAAATGTAACGCCATCGCTAATTACACTGCCTTTGTCGATATTAAGTTCAGTTTTATAATTACACCTTTAAATGAAAAATTCTAAGGAATGACGTGGTTGTGTATTTTCTAGGTATTGAAGAAAGGGGAAAACTTTTATATCGTCATACTCTTTCTGATGAATTCTGGAAAATATAGAGAAAGTTATTTCCTCACTATTTTTAATTCCAAGTAAATGATGTGTTTTTACCTTACCATAATACATCAATACTTTCTTTACATGACTATAGGTTAGTTCTTTGAATTTCAAAAGTTATAAAAATATTAGTGAAGAATGGAGCGACGTTGTGCCGTGGATGGATAAAAATGAATTTGAAAATATTGAATCATCTACTAAGATTTCGTGATTTTAAAATACTTTCAACAAATATTATTCCGACAGCTATTCAGTTTTATACTTTTACCTTTTCTAACATCTAATATATCAACAAACTTATACGTATCTATGTATTAAGTTATACATTTTCCATTTCTTGGTAACAAAATACTTTTTTATAGAAACGCATGAAAACGTACCAATTTATACGGAAGCTACTGGAAACGTACATAACTATACGAAAATACAAGACAATGATCAAAGCAAATCATAAGCTCGGAGGAAAAACGTCTCACGAGGCAAATAACCACATTCCACACCGCTATCGAAATGTATCATTATCGTTCGATGTGCATAATAGTATATTTCGATTAATGCGAGAAAGTGATTTCAATTTTTTGATACGACGTGCACAAAGCGAGATTTAGCATCCTATGCTTTGTTCTATGAGCGTGCGCGAAATCGATCTTTGCGCACGGAGTATCAAAAAATAGTACATTTCGATACTAGTGCGAGAAAGTGATTTCAGCCTCGTGTGGAGGTTTGCACCCGAGCGAAGCGATTAAAAACAAATTTTGGAGAGTCAAAAAGTGATTTTATAAAGAAATTTTCTGTAATGATTTTTCAAATTTGGAAGATTTTTACACTCGTCCGAAAGGATTATGAAAATGTAACGCGGCATTGAACTTTGTGCACGTTTTATTAAAATAGTACATTATGGTATTAGTGCGAGAAACTGATTTTAGCCTCGGGGGTGTTAGCATCTGAGAGAAGCTAAGGCGAAAAGACCACCCAAAGTTGAAATCACTTTCTCGATCATGAATCGAACCGTATTTTCTGATACTTACGAAACAGTTTTTGATACAAGGGCTCGCTTCGCTCGGATGCAGAAGTCCACACGAGGTTGAAAATACTTTCTCTTTCAAGTATCGAAATCAATTTTTTGATACTCCGTGCGCAAAGCTCGATTTCGCGCACGCTCGAGCCTTTTCACCCTCGCTTTTTGATACTCCGTGCGCAAAGCTCGATTTCGCGCACGCTCGAGCAACAAAGCGTATGCTAAATCTCGCTTTGTGCATGTCGTATCAAAAAATACGATTCGATACATGAGCGAGGAAGTGATTTCAACCTCGTGTCGCTTCGCTCGGGCGCAAACGTCCACACGAGCCTGAAATCACTTTCTCGCACTAGTATCGAAATGTACTATTTTCGCACGACGTTCGTAAAGCTCGTTTTAACACACGCATTTTTTCCAAGTGGGCGGAAAATAAATTTTTGACTCTCTCTCTCTCTGTACATAGCTCGATCTCGGGCACACTCGAACAAGACAGTGCATACTAAATCTTACTTTTTCACATCGTATCAAATAATACAGCTCGATACATGAGCGAAAAGGTGACTTCGTACGGGTGCATACGTCCACGCAAGGCTGAAATCACTTTCTCCCACTAGTATTTAGATAATGTACTATTTTATTTTAAGTTTTCCTTTGATACTCCGTGAGTGTTGCTCAATTTCACGCACGCATAAATAAAAAAGTGTATGCTAAATCACGCTATGTACACATCAGATAAAACAAATGCGATTTGATAAATATGCGAGAAAGTGGTTTCAATTTTGAGAAATATTTTCACAGTTGCTTTTCTCGGGCAATGTCTACAGGAGGGTAAAATCACTTTTCTCGTAGTAGTATGTTTAATATTCTGTAATGTTTTTTATGATATAGTATGCGTAAAGTTGCACTTTACACATTTTGCATATTTTTAAAAGTGCAATTTTACGCATACTGATATCATAATAGTTATTTTCGATACAAGTGCGAGGAAATGATTTTAACCGTGTGTAGACTTGAAAAGGTCACACGAGGTTGAAATTACTTTCTCTCTCGAGTATCGAAGATATTTTTTCCGCATGACGTATGTAAAGCTGGTTTTAGCGCCACGCATTTTTTCCGTGTGGGCGGAAAAACGAGTTTTGCGCCCGGAGGGCGAAAAAATATTGTTCGCAACATGCGCGTTAACTTCTCATCCGCGTGTTATTCCGAATCACTCGGGCCGGCTTCGCCGACCCTCGTGCACGGCAATCACACGTGGGTGAGAAAATTTACGCCCTTGTTACGAAAACTACTATTATAATACTTTAAATTTTTGATCTTATCTGAATACTACAATTTACATTTTATTATTTTATTCGCCATATTTAATGATTTTACTGTCGAATCAATGAGGTTTCTGTAACGTTTTCGTGATGTCATAGCAGATAGGTCATGTTTGAATTTAAGAGACCTAAAAACTGCTATACAATGTATAGTATACATACGCAAATTTTAAACAAATTTTTAATCAAATGTTTTAGATGGTCATCTCTGGAGTAATCCAAATGGTTAGGATTTTGGGCGTTTTTATATTACGTATTGTAACGGGAATGAGGTAGGGTGTCCACGGGCAGTGATAGAGAGAAGCTTCTTAGTTCTATCGTTTATTGGAGTGAGGAGGAGCTCCTAGCCTTGCGAGTGTCGTCGGTGATCTGCTGGCCCGCTGGCCCGCGACGGTTCTCGTGCGAGAACCGCTCGGCACGAAGGTGCTGCATCAGCACCTTTGGGCCGCGCAACACTCCGAGGCTGTAGTGAGGTATGCCACGGGCTTACGCCCGTGACAGTATAATTATTGTCTACTTATACCCTAGTAGAAATGATTCCATTTAATGGCTACTTAATATCTAGTAAAAATGGATTCAATGTTATTTCTTAACCTCTAACCATTTTAAATGAGTAAATTTCTACCAGGGTAAACGGATAAATTTTTCGATTTTCATTTACATTATATTTCTGAAATCTACAGTTTTTAATATTTGTGTAAGATGTGGCCCAGATCGAATGCTGGGCGAATTTCATATAATTTTACGTACAGCTATATACACATATTTATATTTTTTATTTCTTTTATTTATTTACATATATTTATTTACATATCTGACATTTACGTTTTTTAATATTTATGTAAGGTGATGGTCATATCTCTGGTGTGGTCTAGATAAATCAGATGCTGTAGAGCTATTTAAGCTCATGTTTCATGTAATGTATAGGTCCATACATACACATATACATTGAACAAGTATACACGTTGAACAAGTTTTTATAAGTTGACAGCGCTGCGCTTATGTTCTCACCCTCTCTTCTACGTGTACAGGCTCTCTTTATTTGTTATGCGTGCAGTTTCCTGGAGCAGAAAACAAAATAATAAATATCTCAATAAGAATATTCAATAAAAGAATTGATATTGTAGGGTTAGGATCGGGATCGTAAGTAATAGTGTAAGTCTATTATTCTTGTCAATTATCTTGAAACACTCAACAACGTTATGGCCGGTTCAGCTGCGACGTATTGCAGTTAGGTCTCCCATCGGACTGACATGGGCCATTATTTCCCTCCTCTGCTATTATTTCCCTACTAGCAGTCATTATTTCCCTGCTACAATTTTTATTAGAAAAAACAGAAAAATTATTGAGAAAATAAAACAGAAACAAAAAAGTAGCCACAGTTAAGGTGGAAATAAAGTACTATATGCACCTCGAGAGTAAAGTCAATTACTCCCTCGGGTACGCTCGCTACGCTCGAGCAGCAAACCACCCTCGGGAATAATATGCGACTTTACTCCCTTGGTGCATACTGTACTATTCCCTTTGTCCCTACGGAATAAAGTATTTTATTCCCTGCAAATTTTAACTTGGATATTTAAGAATAATTTGTCATTAAATTTAATTATTTTTACAGTTGATTCGGAAATAAAACATTATATGCAACTCAGGAATAAAGATCAATCCCTCGCGGGAATAATCCTCGACTTTATTCCCTTTTTGCATAATGTACTATAAGAATGACTAATCTCTTGGATAGATTAACCACTCTATCTAGCAATATAAATACCAACCAAAAGCAACCTTGCTTCAGCCGTAATCACGCTGAAACAGCAAATTGTATATTATGCACCGAGGGAATAAGACAGGTTATGGGCTCCGTGCGTGTGAGTTGAGCTTTGGTTTTTAGTACACTTCGGCGAAAAGAGGGATCTTTTTCTCGATATCCGGGATAAAATACTGCTCGATTTCCTGAGGAAAAAGCGCTCTGCGTGCACGCAGGTAACACTTATTTTTTCGCTTGTATAATTTATTATTTTTTTTTCTTAAAGTGAGGAAATTATATGGACAAAATAGGCCTTTATCTGCTTCTCAACAATTTGCAAAAACACAAATCTTTAACTACTTTATTTATAACTCGTAACGTGCAATCAAGTATCAAACTTTTATATATAAAAAGTAAAAAACATTTTTTTTCATTTTTAGTGGAAAAATTCACGTTGTGTAATGCGTAGAAAAAAGCTACTTTACGCATATATGAGGAGTTTTTAGAACTTATATTTAACTTAAAACTTATGGTACCACCGACTCCATCTCGTGCTTCAACAACTTATTCTTGCTAGAACCATGTCATTTAATTCGTATATGATAAAAAATAAAAAGGTTTGTGTTTAAAGAAGCAATAAAACATAATATTGATTGATTAAAAAAAATATTTAACTTTCTTCCTACTAAATGAATGTAACATGGAAATATAAAATATATTTTTATTAGCGTAACTTATTATTAAAAAGAGTTATAATAATCAGTTTTTAATAATAATATTTTAATGTTTTTCAAAATATCTACTAAAATCTTGCAAATCTAGAATAGAACATATCAAAAAGTTTTATATACTGAAGTAGTTACGTTCATAATTTAAAATTAAATATAATGTGTATAAAATACCTGGTTGTTATTATTTTTAAAATATTATCTTTTAAAAATATGACATTTAAAAAAACTGTTTTTGGTATTATTCTATAATGAGTAGACTTACATGAATGTTTTTACAAGAGAATTAAAAAAAACATTTTTATTATCAGCTGGAACGTTAAAAAGATTTTAACACAAAAATTAAAATTACACTTTTTTTTTCATATTTGAACTTATCAATTCAGTTTCATAATATTATTTGAAAATTTCATAATATTTTGTTGAAAATTTTTACTTTTAACTAATAAATTTATCATTATATTTATCATAAAGAAACACTGTGTATTCATTGAAATGAAATAACTAAATAATAAACTTATGAAACAATTAATATTTCGCTTTTTGTAAATAATATGCGTTTCCGCAAGTGTAAGAACTTCTCGTTGGCTTACAAGCTTGTTCGACACTAAACTTCTTAGCAAATCCCTCTTCTGTCGATTCGACGGCGCGCAGGTCTCCCTCCCACCATGAATACTTTTCCTTCTCCGTGCAATTGTCTACAGAATTTTTACTCTTTTTCTTCTCTTTCCATTGATTTCTTGTTTGTTTTAAAATACTTCTCTGTAAGTACATGGTTACTATAATGTGTAGACCATTAGATTTTTTAAATTCTACATTAAATATTATTAAAACTTTTAATTCAATATACAATTACTTTATTATAAATCTGATACCTGTATTAGTTTACTTTACATATTACACACTATATTAATAATAATATAGTATATTTATACTTAGTTTTAAGAATAATCAATGACTTTCGAATTTACTATTTTTCATTAACACTTTTTAAAAATAATACTTATAACTAAAATATGCAAACATTTAAAAGTTCATAATTTATATTACATATCAAATAATATTTATATGAATAAAAAATATTTTTTATCGTTTTTACTTGACTAGTATCAAATTCAGGTCCGAATAGATGATATAACATTCAGTACTTATTCTGCTTTTTCTAAATTTTATTATCTTTACACTTATAAAATGTTAGTATATCTCCCATTTTTATAAACACTATCTTTTTTAATTATTGTTATTTTATTGTTATATTATATTTTGTAGTTTTTGTCTAAATGAATTCGAAGTTCAAATAACTTTGTATGTAGAAATCTATTTTAAAATAATAGTAAACTATTAAAATATTACAAATAAAATATTTGATAATCATACTCCGAATTATTTGATATTTAAACATGATATGAAAAATCAGGACTAACAAAATGTCCTAATAATTGTCGTAACTTCATTTCTTATAATTTTATTAAATACAATAAGAAAAAATCTAATGAAATTATCTTATTTGTTTCTTGAAGAGCTTCACATGAAATTATACATAATATGTGTTTCTTAGATACAGATACATTACGCATAATTTATATTAAAAATAAATACATATACAAATTATAAATTTTATCTACATCGAAAATATTATAAATATTTCAATAATTATTAACTATGAAATAATAAGTTTGATAAAATTTCAAATTCAAAAGAAATTTTAATAACACTATTATTTTATAGTTTACATTATTGAAATATTCATAATTTAGAAACTATTGTTTTTTAATTATAAATATTTTATTCAAAGTAAATTTTCCAAAATTATCTAATGAATTTTTAGTTAAGATGAGTGTTTAACGCTTACTACCATTTTCCAAATGTACTTTTTGCTAGTATAAGTATATATTTTTTCCGTAAATGGAATAACCATATATCAGCACAAAGATTGTTCAGGCAAGTGACAGAATTGATTTTCGAAGAGTACGTAGAAACGTATAATATAATAGCACTGTCATTAATTGCACCCTATTATTTTGCGATATTAACTTTAGTTTTATAATTATACTTTGAAATAAAAATTTCTGAGTGAAGTTGAGTGAAGCCTGATGTCTCGAAAGTTTTAAAGAAATACAGAAATAATAAGTCTTTTACATTTACTAATTTTAAAAAGTGTTGTATAAATCAAAGAACTAGACTTTTCAATATTTGAAAATTTTTTAACAAGTAGTTTAAAATAAATTGAGAAATTTTGTTAAATTTTATAGACTGAACGTATGATTATAAATTTATATAGAAAAATATTTCGATTGATGGTTGTAAAAATATAACTAATACATATCATATATGATTACTGTATGAAATATTTTACTTTTTCATAATATTATAAATTGATTTTCAAGCATTCTTATAATGAGGTATGTAACATCTAAAAAAATCAAATTTAAATTTTATTCTACTTTTGGATAAAAGATAATAGAAAATATTTTAGATATTTAATATCTTAACTAAGAACTGACTTCTTTTACTAATTTAAATATTATAAAAATATACAATTTTTAAAGGTAATTTTTTTACTTTAAATCAAATATCAATCTTAAGTATAGTAAATGTTACATACATTTGAAACTTTTATTATATTAAACGAATGTAAAATACAGATATCATTAAGTAAACGGAACGCACTTTACAAAAATACAAAACATAAACGATTTTATTCATTTGAAAATCTCCTTTGGTATTTTCATAAAATAATTAAACAGACATGTGATTTCTTTATATTTCAGTCTATAAATTGAGTATCGATTACAAATAAAATGGGTATAAAAGACATAAATGATACCGATGTAGATAATGTCTACGATATTCATTATTTTAAAATACCTAAGATGCTACAGCGTATTGCAGGTATTTGGCCTTACGACTCAGGATTTCGTAAACAAGTTCGATTTATTATAGTTTGTTTCTTTATTCACTTTCCAATTATTCCAATGGTGAGAATAAAATTCTGTTTAAAAGTTTTAGTAATAGGATTTTGCAAAAGGACTAAATCTGTAGAACAGATTCCACAATATATTTTGTCTTGTGCATTGTGTCATACTGTATTATATTCTGACAATTCACTTCAATTTTTTCAGTCTTGTTCAAGAAGCATGGAACATATTTATTAAGTATGCTATACACAGTATAACTTATAGAAACGTTTTATATCCTTTTGGTCTTTTTAGAGTTTATAGTAATGTTAAATAAAGTCTTACTTGAATAATAATATTGGAGACCAAATTGATTTTGACTGATTTTTTTAAAATTCTTAACTTAATAACGTTCCATATCTCTTGAATGAAAATGAATCAGTACAGAATACATGTATGAAGTAGTTCACACATGATGAAATACATTGGTGAATCTCTTTAAAATAATAAAGGAATTATTAGTAATATTTAAAAATTTTTTGTACTTTAAACATACAGTATTATAATTCTCACAAAGACTACGTACTTTTAAGTTATTTATAATAAATCTTGGATCTATAATATAAAGTAAAAATCTAATTATTGAGCATGATTGTCTATACATTTTTAGTCAGTTGTATTATCATATTGACTATTATCAACGGCAAACGATCTCTGACATTACTCTGGGGCTAGACGAACACTTTAGACAAATAATAATAGATGAAAGTAGAGTACGATAAATTTCACTTTATTGCCTGATGCTCGTTTTCTTATCCGCGGGTTTAGAAATGATCTTTTTACGCAAGCTTTTGAAGGCAACAAAACACAAGAATCCTGCCTGTGTTACGTAAAATGATATAATAAAGGAATTTTATTAAAATGCCTCTTGTGTTAGTTTTAATTTGTTTGAATAATAGTACGAAAAACCATTTTATGGTATATTTATCGATAAAATGCAATTTTACGAATACGTAAGAATCGAGGTTGACGTCTTAAAATTCTGATACAGCAGACTCCTATACTACATAATTTACCCCTGTTAAAAATAGTTTTTTTAGAGTGAAAAACATGTTTTTCATTAAGCTCTTATATAATAATTTTTACGATCATTCAGATCAATGGATGTATAATTTGGTGCGGCGTGGATCTAGATATATGCTGTGAAAATATTACTGGAATAGTCACTATTTTGACTGCATCTTCGAAAACTATTATTACTTACTTGTCTCAAAAAAGGGTATTTATAACATCTGAAGAAAATTCGAATGTATTAGAGATATAAAATTTTTATATACAACTGCTTATAGTTAAAATTAATACTACGTACGGTAGCAAAAAACTGGTTAACCTTAACTGAGCCAGAAGAAAGAAAGTACATTTTGAAATATGCTGCTCTTGGAAAATTAAGGGCAGTTGGTTATTTTGGTATGATTGACTTCAATACAAGTTATAACAGTACATTACGTACATGAACCTCCATAGTTCCCGTTTCCAAAATTGAATTAAAATCAATTATATTAAAACAGATTTTTAATAATAATAGTAATAAGTTAATAAAATTAATTAATTACATTATTTCAATTTATTTACTGAGTTAGATAACATTTTCTAATTGTGATCTAAAAATTTAATGTACATACGTTATCTTATGAGCAATAATTGTTAGAGAGTAAATGCGACTATTCGTTCGAGTATCAATGCCTGCGTTACATAAAGTATGGTATGTACCACGGACGAGTGGACCTTTATGACCTCGTGTGGTTGCAGTACTCGTCTTCGGCTCGCAGTACGCACTCGCCTATGACTCGTACGGCAAACTCCAAACTCGGGCAATAAAGGCGCACTTATCGCCTTGGTACATAATATACTATTTTTTAGCATTTTTTTAGGGAGTGTAACATTAAATTTAAATCATTTTTTAAGTATTTTTTTTAGGGAGTGCTAAAAAAATAATTTAAATTTAATGTTACGAAAGGTTCATAATGAGCCTAGAATGATGTTTCTAGTTAAGGTTTATACAAAAATAGTCCTGAGGAGGGAAGCAGGAGAATCTTGGAAACGTCGACTGTGTATAATATTCTAATTAAATGTCATATTGGTTCGATAAAGATCAACTTTATTTTTCATCTTTCAAATGATCGTTAGAATTAAATGAAGTATATTTTACAATACTTTTATAGAATATACTTCTATTTCTTGAAACTGATCACACAATATTATTGCAAGGTACTGTTTTTAAAATATTTCAGTTTATATGATAGTTGCTGCTACTGTGTTTACGCAGGCTCCTTTGTTACCTGTATTTTTGGATTATGTTAAGCCTTTAAATGAATCTCGTGGAAAAATTCTATTTATGAAAGCTGAATTCTTTATTGATCCGTTTGAAAATTATTATAAAATCTATGGACTTGTTTGTAGTGGTTGCATTGTTGGTGTAATCTTATTCAGTGGTATTGATGGATGTCTTACAATGATTGTGCACCAAAATATCGCAACTCTTTCTATTATAAAGTTTGATTAACAAATATTATTTTACGTAACTGTATATTCTATTTAGTTTAAATTAGGTTAATTTACAATAATCAACTACTGATTTTAGGCATCGACTTGAAATAGCTACTGATATCTCAAATGTGAAAAAAAATCGAGATTACGATATAATAATCAGAGCTATACTTTTACATAAAGATAGTATTGAGTTAAGTATATATTTTCAATAAAGAACCAATATAAAGGATAAATAATTTCTCCTGATACGAAAAAAATTTCACTATTTTTGAGACGAATTAAAATATTATGTTTTAAAATATATTGTTTTACTACTTAAACAAATAAATGATTTGAAATACTATTTTTATAAAAATTAATTTTTATACGTAAAAATATATATATGTAATATATTTTTTCTGTGGCAATTATTATTCTGTAAAAATAACATATCAAATCTAATTTATAAAGAACTAATGAGTCAATTACAATAGATTTAGCCATTTGATGAATTCTTCATATTCAATATTTTTTCTTCTTATGAATGGAGCCAATATAGTTTTTATGAGCTTCGCTATAATCATAGTAAGTGAGAATTCGTAAACTATATTATTTATTACTTTGAATTTTTTGTTTAATTCTAAAGATTGGAAAAAATTAAGAAAAAAAAAGAATCGCGTAGATTTCGACTTTAAGCCTGAAACTTCAATTATGATTTTTGCAAAAGCGATCCATTCGTCCGCCTTACTGTACTCGTTAGTAAAGTAATATAGGTCGAATTAAATGAATAGACTCAATTAATCTCCGCGAACATTCCATATTTATTAATTTTTTTCAACGTTTCCACGTCCCCTTTCAAGGCTGTTTAATAACTTTAATTTCGTGATGTTAATAATATATTGATTTCAGAAACATTAGCACCGATTACATTAAATAGTATTTTTACTTTTCAGACATTAAGATGTCTGGATGATTTAAAATCAACAACCCACTTACTTGATTTTATAAGAATAGCATGCCTGGAAATTGGATCCTTCCTTCATTTGTTTTATCTTACTTGGCCTGGACAATTAATTTTGACTCACAGTGAAGAACTTTTTGTATCTGCGTAAATAATACTTTTCCGTAATTACTAGATTACTTTCTAATTTGCATTGTACATGTACGTGAGTGTATATATGTACATGTGCATGTGCGTATATAATCGCATATTCCTGAGGATTTGACGTTGTTTTTTTTTTATATTTAATAAATTATTCCCAAATTTATGTTATGACTATGCACAAAGACTAACATATTATAACTGTAGACAGACTTTTAAGTATATATGAGATTTATAAATTTTTGATACTTCGTATACAAAACTCGATTTCGTGCTCGCTACAATAAAAAAGCGTATACTCTATTTAAATCTGGATAGGCTCGGGCACAAATTTCCACAAGAAGCTAAAATCACTCTCGCAATAGTTTCGAAATATAATATAGTTTTATAATTTTATCGTCATATACCCTGGTAGAAATCTTCACTAACAGTTTACCAAATGTTAGCTAATTTTATGATGATTAGCCAACAGGAAATCCATCCGTTGGCCAACGAACTAGCTTATTTGCCATACTTTTACCCCGTTGAAGAACGGTTGGTAAAAATTTATGAACGATAAATTTGTTTTAAGCTGTATATACTTCTTATAGAGAGCATTACTTATATATTGATGAGTATGACTTATATTTACAATAAATAAAAAACTATTATAAATGCTAAATTCTGTACACTATAAACTTTTAATTGAATGTAATTTATTTTATAAATTTTGATTTAAAATACGTAAGTTCTATTACATTTAAAAGTAAATATACTACTCATAAATAAATTATTTGAAAATTTTCGAGCTTCTTAAACTTACAAGGAGATGACCACGGGGGCGGGTCATGGATCTTGCTGAAACTTTTTCAGGGCCTTCTTTGGCCAAAGCAAGAAGCCCCGTGTCTCAAGGTTTTATTGAATAGGCCTTAAAACTCGAATTATATGAATGAATTTAGTTATATCTTAACAGAAATAGCTTGTACTCAAAACTTTAATAATTCTGTTTACATAAGTCATATCTTAAGTTCTAAAAAAGAAAAGAAAATTAGAAAAAAATTCTGTTGCTCTAATTCAAACAACCATAACTTTCGACCAAATTAATATTTTATGCCACTCTAACCTCAAAATCATAACTTTAAGATGATTTTTCGGCTCTCGTAGCATAAATACGGTTCGATACTGGTGTGGAAGATGGTTATTTGCCTCGCGAGATCTTTTTCGCCCGAGCGAAGCGAGCCCAAAGAAGGTCCTGAAAAAGTTTCAGCAAGATCCATGACCCGCCCCCGTGGTCATCTCCTTGTAAGTTTAAGAAGCTCAAAAATGTACTATTTTAATTCTGAAAAAATCATATTAAAGCTTATGATGAATTCTTATGATGTTTTCTAGTTTTATTTTCTTTTTTGGAACTTAAAATATTAGTTATATAAACAGAATTATTAAAGTTTTGCGTACAAGCTATTTCTCTTAAGATATTATTAAATTCATCCATAATTCGAGTTTTAAGGCATATTTAATAAAACTCTGAGACTCTGAACTTCTTATTTTGGCCAAAGAAGGTCCTGAAAAAGTTCCAGCATGATTCATGACCCGCACCCCTGGTCCTCCCCTTGTAAGTTTTTCAATTTTTTTACCCTAACTATAAGGTGATACTGCTTACAACGTTTTTTCTTTTTTAAGAATTACTCATGTTCGAAATATACTTTTGCTTTAATGTAAACAACTGCTTTTCAGTTAAAATTTACAAAATTAAAACTATTTTCGTTGTTTTATAGTTCGCAATCTTTGCGACCTCACGCTATTACGCTCTTAGCTGACAAATACACTTATATTAAACAGGCTGGATTGTAAATCATACATAAACAGAACCAATTGTAATATTATCCACTGAACATCTGTTGGTAAATTGATTATTTTGGATGATCTAGTTTCTACCAGGATATGTTTTTACTCTAATTGTAGTGATTTGTATATTTTAATATGTAATTTTTGCCTCAAAATCGATAATATATTGATCATACAATATTAATTCAATTTCTAGATATGCCAATAAATGGTACAATATTTCAGAAAGAGCTAAAAAATTGTTACTTATATTAATGTTAAGATTCACAAGGCCTCTTATACTAACTGCTGCTGGAATATACGTAATGAATTTTGAAAATTATGGAAAAGTATGTATGCCTTTGATATTACAAGAGAATATTTTATATATTAAATTTGCATTAATAATTTATATTTTAGATAGCCAAAACTACTTTATCTTACATTGCTGTTATGGTTTCAGTTCGAAACTAACGTATTTGCATAAAGTACTATTCAATAAATGATAAATTTTGCAACATTAAATAATGTTTTTTTGATTCATATTTATTTTATTATACTACGCCTAAATTTTGTAACTATTTAATTTTTAAGAAATCATCTGTTATATATTAGACCATCAAATCGGAATGGACCGTTTGAAAAAAGATTTTATTATCCAGATAACATGAGAGAATATAATAATATGCAATCGCTTTGTGAGAACTTTTTAAAAATGTTAGCCACTATACTTTTAGAATCACAATATATTAATCTAGTCTAATGTTATTTATGTTTAAGTAAGCAAAGAAAATGTATTAAAAATTATGAACATACTTTAATTCAACTTCGGAGAAAATTCACGTCAATTTTATTGATGACATTTAAAATTACATTGGACGTATTACTTACTTTGGACCGATTTGATACATTTTGATTCTAAAAAAAGAAAGTATAAGCTTATTTTTTTCTAGATTTGTTAACTTTTTTCTGTCAGTTGTTTAAGTATTTTTGTAAATTATACCGTACTATTACCGTTTCATTCATATTATTTCATCTCATAATATTCCCGTATAAAATAAGTTGTGATGCGATAATTTCTTAATAGTTTTATTGAATTATTAATTTCCCGATACTGATTAATCGCTCGTGCGATTAATCAAAACCTTAAACATTTAGTATATTTTACTAATTAAAATCCTCAAATTCATTTAAAGGGGGAGATCCTGTTAAAGCTGAGCTTGCGTTCAAAAATACAGAAGTGAGTTCTGTTATTATTATTATTTTTTTTTAAGTGCACTTATAATGTAATTTATTTTACAAACACGAGTTGCTCCCGCCTACCCCTAACTATTCGTAACCTCAAAAAAAATGTTTATTGTGCAACAAGGGGAAAAAGTATGCTTTTTCTAGCATTTTTTTTTGCCTTCGGCGCCCTCGACTGCGACTCGTGCTGAACACCTCACCCGAGACTGAAAAAGCTTTTCTTTCCACGTTACACACCGTATTTTTTCCAACGAGTGCAAGAAAGGCCCTTTTTGCACCTGAGAGTGGGAGAGGGAATTGTGCATTTTGAGTCGTACACAATTCAATGCTAAATGAAAAAAGAAATGAAATTTTTACATCTTATATATGTGTGTGTGTCTGTGTGTGTGTGCGTGTGTGTCTATACACGGATATATATATTATACACAGATATATATTATATTCGAGTATACTTACGCAGCAGAATTAAAATGAAATCATTTCTTTCCTGTAAACCAGTGAGTTGTGAAGCCATTTCCGCCCTAGGGCAGAAATGAAATCATCTCTCACCAGTCTCACAAATACGTTCGAAATGAGTAATTTTCTCTACCAATCTGAGGCATGGAAAAGGGCCTATTTAATAAAAAAAAATGAATTTATATAAATTATAAATTTTATAAAAAAAATAAAATATTCTTAAAATTTTACTAAAAACTCGTAGCTTAAAATGTCATTTTTCTTCATATAACTAGTTATGGAAAAAAATTGAATTTTTCGATAGGGGTTTTTTTGCGTATGGTAATGGGGATACTCTTTACTCACAAAATGAATAACACGTGGTACGTAAATTTCGGGTCGGTAAATGTTAACATAAAGATAAATAAATAATTGATAACTTACAAAAATGCAATGTATTTAAATCAAATACTTTGATTAAAAAGAAGATATAATCGATTCTTAACTTGTCTTTTAATTTTGAACTAATTAGACATAGAATTAACGATCATCAATAAAAAACAAATTATTTTTTTATACATGAACTAGAAAAGCTTGATCGGCAAAAAGTATTAAATAAGAATTCATTCTTAATTTCTCAGCAATGAAGAACTTATGATGACTAATTGATGAAAATCCTCTGACAGCTATAATCCATTTAATAAACAATTATTATTGCATGTAATTTCTTTGAATAAAAAATGTGTTATATGTGTTTTCATATTTATGTATTATCTTTTCTTATACTTCCTTTTTTAGAGTAACCAAACTCTCTTATGAACTTAATAATAATGTACTTAATAATGTATATTTTTTTCTACTATTACTTTTAAGGAAATAAAAAAAATGTTTCATTATGATTTTCGAAATTTTTCTTTTCCAAAATTTCTTTTTTTTAACTGTAAAATCATAATATTTAATCTGCACAATATCTAAACAATTATCATCGTAAATAATTTTTAAAAAAATTGATAATAAAGTTTTTATAAAAACGTCTAATTTAATGTACTACATACATTTGAATTGAAATTTTATTATTATATGGCTGAAATTTCATAGCTCAAAGAAATTATTTTTAAATTAAAATTCACTTTCAACAACATACTTTATATAAGTAACTTTATTGTGGAATTTGAAACAATTTGATTTATTCAATTTCAATTCGATTTCAAAATTAATTTCTATACTAAAACTTTGGTTTTATAATATTATAAAATTTTAGTATTTTTAAACACTTGCAAAATTCAATACTATCTGGGCAAACATAATCTTTCTACAAATTTGAAATTTTCATAAAAGATAATAATAATTTTAATAATAATAATTTTCAATAAATTCATAGAGAGAATAAAATATAATAGCACCACTGTTAATTATAGAGCTATTATTTCGCAGTATTAAACTGAACTTTTATAATTATAATTTTATATGAAAAATTCGTAGAATAATGCTCGCTATAAGTCTTTAAAGTGTTGAGGGAAAAACCTACAACGCTATAATGTCTTTAGATTCAAGTATTCTAAAACGCACTAAAAATACAGAGCACTTATTTTAACATAAAAGTTTTCACGAAAGATTCAAAAAAATAAAAAGTTATTAAGACTTCTAAAATTTTATTATATATGTATTAATAAAGTTTTATTAGGAGTATAAAATTAATAATTAATAATTAAGTTTTCATTAGTATTAAAAGACGCACAGAACCAAACTTTATTTGTATATAAATTTTTGGATAAACAAAAATTTTAATTGTACGAAAAAAATTTGTATTACTATAAAAATACACAAAGACAAATTTGTTTATAATTACTAGTCTGGAAAAAATAATATATTACTAACATATAATCAGTTAGATGGTGAAAATAAGCCTTCCCTGATTCTAAAATTATTTTAAAATTGTAATTATTATTAGTGCTAAAATGGATGAAATTGTCATAGATGATAAAAAAGCAAGTGCTGTTTTCAATAACAAGTATTTCAAAGTATCCAAACAATGTCAACGATTTGTAGGCTTGTGGCCTTTTGATAGTGGACTTTATAAACATTGTCAATACGTTGTTATGAATATTTTTATGTGTATTATTTTTATTCCATTTGTGAGTATTATTTTGATTTTAATAAACTGAAAATTTAAAATCATGATATGAATTTGTTAGAACACAACAATTTGAAACTCTGTTAAAAAATCTGTTAATACTAGCTATTTAATAATAGCTATTTAGTAACTGAACATGAAATATGTATCATTTAAGTCTAATAAAAAATAAAAGTAGAATTAAAAAGTTTTCCATGCATAAAATAAAAAGTTTACATATGTTGTTTATAAAAACATTTATTTATATATTGTATACATAAGAAATATTTCTAAATCGATTTACCAAGTTTTAATTATATTTGTAAAAAGCAATATTAAATAATTTCTACTTTGTTCTAGGGTAATGGCTGCAGAATATGGTGTGGCAATAAACTGGAGCTTTGTGGCGAAAATGTGATGGGAATAATCTACATAGCGGCAATTTTTATAAAATCAATAACTACATTTACATATCAAGCTAAGGTAGTTAGAGCATTTATAAATGGAAAAAATAACATAGATTAAATAAGGAATCCTTTTAATTATAAAAATGAAAAACGGGAGTTGATTTTACACAAAATAGAAATGATTTATCGCCAGAAAACGTTAGAATGAAGTATTATTGAAAAATGAAAATCATAATTCCATACTTTTCTTTCCGAGGTATAAACTATTTAATCTCAATTATATGTTATTTTCTTAAAAAATGATATTTTTTGATCGACAATAATATTCTAAATATTTATGTTATAGAAATCAGAGAAATAGATAATAAAACTCATTAGAAGAGGTTGTGATCGCCAAGCTTGCTCGATCGAACAATTTGCCGTTTTCAAAATAAAAAAATGATAATTACAACCAAAATTTAGCTCATTTGAAGTTCAGTTCAGCAGCGAAAGAATACTAAAAATGTTATAAACTACGACCTGCAAAATGTCGTTGCTCAACTTTGAACAAGCATACTTTATGGTCTTAATTATTATTTCTTTATTCTAAAAACAGGAAGCAAATTAAAGCTTGCTTTCTGTAGCTTCATATTTTCACTCGAAATTTATTAAAGATTTGTTTGGATTGAATTATTTACATTTTAAATATAGGTTTATTTCTCGTTTTTGCTTTAAAATAAAACATTAAGTGTACATAATTCGAATATTTCGAAGCGTTATACCTTAACACTGTGGCTTTGTTTATTTTTCGACACCGAAAAGCATATGCTATGGATATCCCAAAGCTTGATCAAGATCAATGACCAGGTCCTCACAATCTCTCCTAATGAGTTTTATTATCTATTTCGCTGATTTCTATAACATAAATATTTAGAATGTTATTGTCGATCAAAAAATATCATTTTTTAAGAAAATAATATATAATTGAGATTAAAAACTTTATTGATGGAATTATGGTTTTCATTTTTAGGTGTCAGAAATCGATCCTCACAAGTCTCGTTAAAATCCCTTTCCCGTACTCTCTGGCCCCGTTTTATTTTTGGGTCAATAAAGTGGCCTTTAAAGATAAGTTGGCAATACTAGTATATTATGTACCAAGGGCGTAAAATGAGCTTTTAGAGACCGAGTGTGAAATTTGCAGTACGAGTCAACGTGAGCTAGCACGAGCCGAAGGCGAGCGCGTTTGCGAGCCGAAGACGTGTACTGTAAACACACGAGGTCAAAAAAGCTCACTAGCCCTTGGTGCACACCATGTTTTATGTGACTCATGTATTGATTTTCGTGTTTTTTGTTACCTATACTGAGAGACTAAAGCGATCGTTTTTAGACACGGCAACTAGTCTTTAT
>JAPYZA010002290.1:0-17734 GCA_030522685.1 Eupelmus azureus | reverse complement strand
TGAAGAATTTTGAAGAGGTTTGCGCGAAGAGGGCCATTAGCTGCTGAGATAGGAGGGAGGAGGGGAGGGGGAGGAGGTTTCGAGCAGGCGAATTGCGGATATGTGCGGGTGGAGTGGCGCGTGCTGAAGAATGGCGAGGGCTGGAGCAGGAGTGGAATGAAGTGCGCACTTCGCGAAGACGGAGTGGGAAGTCGTGACTGAAATGCAGTGGAAAATATTGTTTAAATATTACTTGCAAGTATAGTATTAATGGTTTTTAATATCATCTGGTAGAAAATTTACCATTCAAGTCTACGAGTACCTTATAAATCATTGATTGGCCATGAAATTGTTATTAAATAGAATCATTTCACCAGGGGAATATTTAATTTTAAATTCATAATTTCACAACCGCTACAAATCAAAGAAATTTGACAGAATTTATAAAAGTTATTTCACTACAGGACCCCTACGCCTCTTAAACCTACGTCATTTATCCATCGTAAAATCCGTACGCGAGAAAAACATATCACGCACGAAAATGTCGCCATTTGTTCAAGCTCTACCCACACCCCAACCCAGAAAGAGAAACAGAAAGAGCCCTTAATTCGCAAGCCAGAGAAAAATCCGCGCAAATAATACAACCTCTACGCTAAGCGAGAAAAAGGAGCGCGAGTCTCGCACACACCAGCCGGAGAATGAAAAAGAGAGAGAGAGAGAGAGAGAGAGAGAAAGAAAAAAACGAGCGCGCCGCGCGTGTTAATAATGTTTCCGCTCGTAAATGAGGAGGAGAACACACCGAGCGCGAGCAGGAATCCCCGGGATTCTTGAACTCTCGGCAGAAATTTTACGAGTGCGCGCTCTTAAGTGGGTCGAAATATCACGGGCTATGACGTATTATCGAGGGTGTATACGCGGCCGATTTTTTTCTTTCGCTTTCTCAATGTACGCCGGCTTTTCGTGAATGGGCTTCGCGTGTAGGTTGCGAATGAATGGCGAGCCCGGGGATTTACGGGCTGTCGGAAGTTGGCGGGACCTGTAGCGCCGCGATTTTATATATACGGCGGACCGAGATTTTGGCTGAGCCCGTTGCGCGCCGCGCGCTGGTTTGAATATTCATGATTTATAGGAGGCGCGGGCTCGTGTAAGAGCACGGATTTGCCGTAATTTTCAGGGGAGTTTTGTGAAAAGTTTGCGCCAGTTATGCGTTATAACGTTAAGCGCGCCGAGTGTATAACGATTTATTGTAATTTATTGCGCTGTTTAATCTGAATTTTAAATCAGTTTACATTAACTTATGATCATTAAATACATCCTAAAATTTATACTCTACTTTTATTCAATCGCACCGATTCACTTACCAATACTCAACAAAAACGCTAAATCCATCCTCTCGCCCCACCATTAAATTCCCAATCCCTTCTCCCAAAAAAAACCCAGTCTCTCCATACACACCAAGCCAAATGACAAAACATCCTTACTATCCACGCGGAATTCATTACTCCTACCACCTCGCCGCTAGCTTTTAAATCCGCCGTATACACACAGGCACTCGCGCGGAGCTGCTGCCGCTGCTGCTTCTCTCGCCACATGCGGCGAGAGAGCCGCGGTGAATGTGTCGGCGCGAAAGGAGGAAGGAGCGGCTACGCGGCGGCTTCCGCGAGGCGGGATAAATTCCGCCGATCGTGTAAATAAAAACTCGCCGCCGCGGGCGGCCAAGTTCAATGCCGACGACGCGCCGCGAGAGCCAGCCGCGCGCATGATTCAAGAGCTTGCGCGCTCTGGTGTCTACGGCGCTGAATGAACAGAGGGAAGGTTGCTAAGCGGGATTCGTGGATTGGTGTGGCTGCTTTGCTGGGAGTTTAATGAAGGTTTTAAAAAGGGTTGGGAAGATGGGTTTTGATATGCTTGGCGATTAAGTATTGCTGAATGCTATTGTTTTGAGGATTGGGATTTTTAACGAAAGATTTTCGTTAATTTAAGGCTTATGTTGAGCTTGTAAAATTATTTTAGGTTGTCCACAAGTAAAGGTACTGTGTGACTAAGTCAAAAGGTATTTCCTTCTACAAATGCATAATTTGAAATAAAACAAACCGTCAGCTATAGTAGAATACTACCAAGTGACAACTGCCGGGTCACTTCCTCATGAACAAAGGTATTGCACTACGCAAGCGGTATTTCAGTGGACAAGTACCCAGAAGAATGCGCGATAGTGATGATGATGCGGGTGTCCGTTCGGAGATGTACGATATTGTTTTTTGTTTAGGGATTCCATTTGGTTTCGCAGTAGAGTGCGAACGATTTTAATCTAGTGTCCGGTGATGAATGTGCTCGCTGCGCGAATTGTTTCTCTTTATTTCGCGGTAATTGATTGTCCACAGTTTTCAGCTGAATGCGATAGGGTTTTAGCGCTGAGTGGCGGGATGAATGGATGAAACTGTCACGGCGGTTAAAAATAAAGCGGTACGTAAGTAGTTTGGATAATTTAACGTGTACGAGGAAATTCGGGTTTTGAGCGTGTATAAAAATAAGTATTATGTATGATGTTTTCTTTTCCTTAATTTCTGATTACGCATGAATTAAACAAGGAAATTTTGTTTCTTGTGAAATGGAAGAATCTGATAAGATGTCAAAGATACGCTCATTTACATTTAACAGTAATAAACTCAAAATATTACTCAAAGATTAACTCTTTGAATTCACAAGAAGAACTATAAAGCCAGGTAACCAGCAATTAAAATCCAGCACTCGTTCATCCTAACTCTAAAACACCACCTCACAATCTCGAAAAAACAATAGACAATCCAGCTTCAGCGACGTCGTCAATAACCCGCACGAAACAGCAACTCTCTGTACGGCGAATGACCCAGCCCAAACTACCGCCTATTTCCGTCGGATTACTAAAATAAAGCCGTATATCACATTTCAAAGAGCTGAGTAAAAGAGGGAGTCTCGGCGATGGTGGGCCATTGCTTTTTCTCTCTATACCAAGTACCTTGTCAAAAAGACCGCAAGCGAAAAGAGCACGCCTTTATTTTATATATCTAGCGCGCGATCGCGAGCGAAGTTTTTACGAAGTTGCTCGGATGGGATGGGAGAACTGACCCTTTCCTCGTTTTAAGGGAGTTTGAGGGCCGAATTAAAATTGAAAGAAGGCTGGTTTAGGAGATGAGGGTGATATGGTTTTTTTACGATTGAGTGATATTAAAGGAGTTTGATTACTAAAGGGCTAAAACCTAGGATGGAAAAAGGCACGTAATTTGTTTAATTATGAAACATATAGTAGCCTTTTTTATCAATTTTTAAAATAAAAATTAACTAATTTTGTTTGATCTTCGTTATGGTTATTTCATTACTGCCAAGGAACTATTTCTTTGCTTTTGTTTGGTAAAAGAAGAAAAAATATTTGACTGGCATCTCCAAAGTAAAGGATAAAGACTGCAAAGAGATCCGAAGATGTTGAATTTACTCAAACCCCAGCGGGGAGAAAGAATCACGAGTGAAAACGGAAACGTTTTTTTACCACCGACGTTTTTTTCAATGTTTACATTGCGGCGTAAAATCGCTAACACATGCCTTCTTGAAGCACTCAGGAAAAACAGAAAAAACGCGTACCGATGCGGAATCTAATTTTAAGATGAACCTTATTTATGTATTATGTTTAAACTATGATATCGATTCAAAAAAACAGTTAAGGCATTAAATAAATTTAGAAAGATCGCATCATTAGGGCAACAAAAACAGAATAATTGAACACCGGAAAAACTACACAACTTAATAGCAAATTTGTAATTCACATTCTTAATTATATTAATTTATATTAATTTTAATCAAGAATCAATATTGTTTAAATGGTTTTGATATGATAATTTTAATTTTAAAAAAACGAGCCGTAATAAATCCTTCAATCTACGCAAAAGTGTTAGTTGGTTCGGTCAGTTGTCGTTAATACGACATTGAGTGACACATTTCAGGCTTTTTTTTTATCGCAGCTACAACGGTCAAACGAGTTTTCATTCAGTCTGAAATTAGTCGTTTTTTTTTCAATGTGTGCTTGAGAAGCGTAATTATCTAATTACGACATTTATCACCGTACATTTTATCAACCTGTTCCAAAAAGATTTAACACGAACTATTTACAAAATTAAAAAACTCTACAAACAACAATCACACACTAATCGAAATCACAAACCACCTTAATTATCAACACGCGCTCAGCACCGCGCAAAACAAACCAAAAACCCCCACCATTTCCATCCCCTCACAAATCCAACTATCCAATAACAGCCCGCCCCTTAAACTCCCCCAAGGCGTTTTACCTCCGAAACCGCGAGAGCAAAAAGGGGACGAGCGCGAAATCGCCGGTGTGCGCCGGACGCGCGGGGATATTATCGTCACGTACGCGCGGTTAGCTTGCGCGCTCTTTTCCACGAGCGTATGTGCACGTCGCTTCGCGATATTGCTGGCTCCAGCGCCTTATATCACCTTCCCCGCTGCGCGCCTTTTTGCCGGATTTTTCTTCCGGCGGCGACTCTATCTGGCGCGCGCCGGTTCGTTGGTCTTTTTACGAAAGAAGGAAACAACTGTGCTTTTTTGGAAGATGAGATGGGGAGTTTTGAGAATTTTTGGTGGGTTGATGGAAGAATGTTTTTGGGGTGGTTATTTGTTGTTTTGGTTTTAGGTTTAGAAGTTTTGGAGTAGAATGTGGATGGTATGGGTGAATTAATTTTTAAATACGTGTAATTAGAGAGATAACGTAATTATGTGATTAGCATTCTTAAGAAGACGTTATTTTGAATGTAAATGGTTTTCCCACGGCTCTAGACGATAATGCGTATTGATAAAATGTACCGGTTTACGTACAGACTTTTTACTCCCGTTTCATTAATCATGTCACAGAAATTTCAATTTACAGTAAGCTAACAAAAGTCAGTACGAAGATACAATCATTAATCATCATTAAATTCAAATGACTGTCTAAAATAAAGGTAAGTGTCTCAAAAATTTTCATTTTTTCTAATGGAAAACGAGCATTTTGCTTGGCTATTTCATCATTCACTATACAACGCTTCTTAATTGCTTTAAAAATTTTACAGTGCTACTCGCTTATGTGCTAACCGAAACAAACAAAATTTTCAAAAAGCACTTTCTAAAAATCTGTAAATCTTACTCCAAAACTTTTCCAAAACTACCTACTCCGAAACTTTTCCAAAACTACCGCAACTTATACAGTTTTATTTTTCATTTTCCTTGAGACCTGAGCTGACAGCGGCATTTTTGTGACGTCACTTCAAAATTACCAATCGACGCCAATAAATAGCCTAGACGGCCTCCAGTAAATTGAAGATATATGCAAATGCCCTGGAAAATTTACTCCGCAATTTTCTTGCAGCGACATGCGAGGACGAAGAATTAGCTAAGTGTGGTATTTGTTCCCTTGATTTTGCTGGGGTAAAGGTTTAGGATCTTTCATTTTAGTTGTAAGATAAAATTTTGTTTAAGAGATATTAATATAGAATAATTTTTATAAAGTAGTTTATCTGCTTTCTAAAGATGATACTAACTATAATTACGTAAAACAGTTTAATTTTATTCTATAAAATAATTATATCACCCATAATTTCTCTAGTGAATATATATTACACGCAAATATTTATAATAAAGATAAAAAAAAAAAATAACACATTCATCATACCACCGCATATAACTTCTCTCAACACAACTAACTTCCCTTAATCCCCACCCACCTCCAAGAACAAACCAGCATCTCACCCAACATTCCAGAGAAATCTTTCGCCTCTCAGCGCGCAAATCTCGACATTGTCCACTACCGGGCTTCGCCTTAAAGCTTCTGCTTCATATCGAAGGACAGGATCCTGCTCTCGCGCCGCTGCAGCACAGCGCTCGGGCCTGAAGAATAACGGCTCGTCCACGTAGGTGAACAAAACGTGAAACGCGCGCCAAAAGAGTGAAAGTAATCAAGGGAGAGACGAGGAGGGCAGAGTGCAACGGAGATAAAAAGAATGATTTATCGTTGCCCGTGCGCGCAGCTCTCGTTGGGCCCTTTAGAGTACAATGCGCGCTTCAAGTACGAGCGGGAAACGATTCGAGGTAGCTGCTCTCTGGGTGAGTGCTGACAGTTTTTTTTGAGGGGTTTTTGGTTTTGTTCTTTTTGAGTAATTGTGTATTTTGGGTGTATGTGGGAGTTTTAGTTGGAGTTTTGAAAAGTATGTGGAAGATATTTTGTTATGTAAAATGTTTTAATAGCGTTGGTGATAAAGATGAGAATCTTTACAATACAATTTTGAAAAATTTATCACTATTATGTACGTTGGATTTTACCTTTTAAAGTCCCGATCTCCCATCACACCCTTACCTCTACTTAAATTCTTAATTTATCGGTATGCGGAAAGATTACGCGCGCGTAAAATTTTGAATTTATCATATACATCCCCAAAATAATCCTCTCTCGGCAACGCCGATAAATTTGTGCAGTATTTGCGTCAGACCACTCTTACATTCCCCGACAAAAAAATAAGACCACCAAAAACCGCGCACCAGAAGATCCAAAGCATCGCGCCTAAAAGGGCCTGCAGCCCTTCTTTACGATCGCACGCGAATGACACAAAGCAAATGAGCCTCTTCCTCTTCTCTCTCTCTCCAAAAAGAAATCATCGCCAACAAACGAGCGCGATCCCACGAAGAAATGCCGCGCGGGCATATCTCAAAAATCACAATTGCGTCGACGCGCGCCGCGTCGTCGAGATAATCTGCCGCGGAGCTAAGATAAACGATCGCGGCGCGCGCTCGCGATGCTGACCCCCGATGACCCGCCGAAAAGCGCATCTGACGAATCATCGAGCGCGCGATGGCAGAGAGAATAGTTTGAGGGATTACGGGAGAATGCCTGGAGCGGCTGATGCGCTTGTTTACGGCCCTGATTCGTTTCAGGGCTGGTGTTGGCCGCGGTGATTTGTTATTTTTAATTGATGGATGCGGGGATGTGCAAAGCGCTGATGAGGCTTTATGTCCGCCTATTAATGAAGCGCGATTTATATGGAGTGGTGAGCTGGGGTTGATGGTGCGACTTTTTGGTTAATGACGGGTTTTGAGAATGGTTTGTAAATTGGAATCAATTTGTGGTGTTTAATGGCGTGGAGTTTGATAAATGTGTGTGAGAATGGGTTATTGGAAAACTAAGTCTTGTTTGGAATTGCATGCGTGAAACTTGATATTAAATTCATTGTATCACTTTTCAAGTGATAAAAACGTATAAAAGAAATTTTAAATATAAAAGTTTTGATTCATCAAGAATGTCTTACGACACGTTTGAATGCAAACAATTTTCAATATTGGAATTAAACCTTTCACCATTTATCAAATCACTAACAATTAAAATATGCATCGCAGCAAGCATACAATACGACGTCCTACAGAGCGCTCATTAACCTCGCAACATCAATGTTTTTTCAATCAATCAATCCCAACACCCATCAAAAAGCACACACGTATAAATAACCGCTTCCCTAATTCCAAGCAACAAGAACAATGATCAAGGTCGTCGCTCCAGTCACGCGTGCAGCTCTAACAAAGCTCGCAAAAACAATAACCGCCGAGCGCATACATCACTTAACACACGCGCACACCCTAATTACACGCTGCGCGCTCGGGAGAGAGAAAAAAAAGGCGCGCTCGCGCTCTCCCGATGAAATTAATCGACGGGCTCGCTCGTCGATCAGCTCGCCCCTCTCCCCCCGTCCAATAATACATCGACGAAAAATCGACCAATCGCGTGCGCTCGCAGCGTAACGAACGGGCGAAAGGTTATATATATACGTTGCGCAAGCGGAGGCGCGCGCGTGCATCCTAGAAAGGTCAAGCGCCTCTCTTGGCGCCGTAAATCACCGGACGAATTAACCCCTCTAATTGGCCGCGCGAGCATTTGAATCGGTGAGGACAGTCGCCGAAGAGGGAGGGAGAGCTGGGGGACTAGGAGCACGCGAGGATTCCGAAAATGCCGGGAGAGTGCATACCGAAAGAGAGAGGAGGGGGGAGATAGTTGGTCCACTTGCGGTGCGAGCACTGTTGTTCGATGCTGAGTGGAGAGTGTGGGTTTAATGGGAAAAGCGAGTAATGAGGTAATGAGGCGAGTAATGGCGTTATTGAATTGTGGGTTGCGGGAGGATGTTTGTGTTATGTTTATGGAAATTTTTGGATTTTTGGTGGTGTCGGTTAATGTGGATGGAAAACTTTGTAGGTGTTGTTTTATTGCCAGATTATTCATTAGATTTTTATATATCGATGGATTATTCATTGTATATGGATTTTCTGCCTTTTAAATATTTTTATTTGTTTTAGTAGGAAAGACAGTATTTAATTAATTTGAAACATTATCTAATTAATTAAAAAAATTTTAATGATAAAAATTATAAATATATATTATAATAAAAGGTAATTGATTTATTGAAAGTTTAAACGCGAAGTATTTATCAAGCACTACACACATACCACGTTATATTACAGTTTCAATGACTAATATGCATCACTGAAATTCTTTTCACTCGCAGACCTAAACCACTTACTGGCGCATTAGAAAATTGAATTGCTTTCGTTTCTAACTCGAACGAAAAATTCCACCAGAGCCAAAACACACAGTACCGGCAACGAGAAGCTGCTTGTGATTTATCATTCCAACCTCTAACACCGCAACTAGACAAAGCCACTCCGCTGAAACTCTAATTCCTTCCAATCTCGAAATACTCAAGGCCACAATTAAAGCCGTAGATCCCAATCTAGCAGACAACGGAGCTGAATCGCAAAAATTCCAAAACTACACGCATTCACACACAGACATGCCAATACCTTATCTATCCAGCCTCGCGCAAAAAAGCGTTTTAACGCTAACGCGTTTTTTCCGCGTCTAGTAGTTCCATTCTTTTGTACTGCTACACGCAGCCTGAAAGTTCACTAGTGAGCAACGTTATTTTACAGACTCTCCCTCGTTTTCAATTAAAAGGTATCCGAGGCTTTCTATGTTAAAATACTCCATTAGCTTGCCGAAAAGACTGTAATTTTTTGCCCGCCGGATTCTTTACAGTCTATAAGCGCGATATCGGCAGCGCGAGTCTTTTGACGATTTTCAGTAGATAAAGCCGGCATAGGACAGCCTAGCAGTGATTACGACACCAGCGTACGCGCAAAGACTTTTCGCACAAAAACGGACGAGTTTGCTTTCCGTAACCTACATTGATATAAAGCATCAATACGAAACGTTAGATTACGCGTTCTGATTTGAAAAGAACGTCATTGAATTCGAAAAAACATTTCGATTATTTCGTCGCGCATTTGTCTAGGCGACGCGGGCGTGGCTGATGCGCGCGTGTGCCTATGTACGTCTATGTATTTCCCTTTCTCTCGTGATGCACAACCGTTATGTCATCTTTTGGTGAGTCAATGACTTATGGCCTTTCTCCGCGGGATAGGCTGCATTGAATTGTGATTTGGAATGCGCGTGCGTGGCTGTAAGCGCGTAAGCTGGGCGCATGTGTGAGCGTGCGTTTTCTGATTGATGTGATTGAATGTAAGGAGCATAAACGAAAAGTAAGGTTCGGTTTAAGGCCGCGGATAATTTTGAAGGCTGGATTTTCGCTAACTGTAAATCAGTACGGTACGAGTTAGTACATGTGTAAATATCAAGCTGAGTAATATATTTATCCAAGGAAGAAAGGCTAATTCAATTTTCTCACGTCTTAATCATAGCCTTGTAAAAAAACAAAAACTTATATAAATTAACCACGAAATTAAGAGAGCATGTAAATACCAAGAGAAATATCAAAGCAAACAATCCAGCATTAATATCACCATTACGAACGACAAACAAAACTCACTTTCAAAACAGTCACGGCAAAACACGAGCCGCACACCGCGCTTCCCACATAAAATTCCTCTAACACGAAACTATCTCTCCAACGAGGCTCTAGTCTCGCCGTCAAGTCAAATCTCTGCGCATTTCTCATTTGCTTTAAACCTTAATAAAGACCGAATGAGAGAGAGAGAGAGAGCGAGACGGAGAAACGAGAAAGACAGTCCGGTAACTCAATGGACTCGACACGACGACGACACTCGGCTGACGCCCCCCACGTCGTCATCATCCGCGCGGCAGTGAAAGTCCGCAGCGGAACGTTCGAGATGGATTTTCGTGCCGCGCGAAAAGCGGCTCCTATTGTGCTGCAGCAAGACTGCCACGAAAAAGGGCAGCATGGTGTGCTGGTATGTGTGTGTGTGTGTACGTGCACATATGTGCGTATGTTTCGGGAGAGTTAATTGAAAACGTCGACGGACCAGGTGATATATTGGCTGCGGGCTTTTTATCGGGAGCTGCTTGTTGGGAAACTTGTGGGAGTGTTTGGATGCAGTGCGGCAAGGAGGTGGAGTGCGCGAGCCCTGGTACTGTTATTAATCGACGTTTTGAGAGAGAAAGAGAGAGAGAGAGGTAATTGGGGCACGGGTGGCTGGTCTGTGTGAGTTATTGCTGGCAGGTGCGACGGGCGAGCGTCGTGATTTTAGCGGCGATGTGCGAAATTTTGCGGGAACTGTGTTATTATTTTTTATGGGACTTTTTATTAGTCGCGGCGAAATCGGGTTTTCGTATCGAATGATTTAGCTGTCGAGATAAGTAATAAAGAATTAATAGGGCTGGCACGACTGGGATAATAGAAATTTCTGAAAAAATCTAGTTATAAATTAGTATCAAGGCCGGCGCGATGCACGCGTCCATCAAGTCAGTCCATCAGGGTTCAAGTTCGCTTTATTACGCGAATTAATCTCGCCAAATGAAACCTGATTCCTTACGCATTCCGTCATGCCATAAAAATTTCTAAAATTCCTCCTTGACAAAGCATCATTGCCGCAGAGTACACCAGCGTTACAGTTACTCGTATCTATTAATTAATTAATTCTGCAGAGCGCTAATTTCTCAAGAATAATACACACCAGCTCGAAGCTTCCTAGAACCGCAACCATACCTACAAATTTCGTACTCGCACGGGAAAACATTAACGGAAACATATAAAACCGTTTGCAGCAAGGCCAAGTCCCTGACAATAATTCGAGGTCACACGAAACGACTTCAAGCGCACGTATACACACGCGGGCAGCCATCACTTAGTATTAATCTTCCCCTCGGCCGATAAATAGCTTTCGAGCGTTGCAGAATAATTCTACGAAGCCATCGGCGCGCCCGGCGCCTTGATAGAGTCGCGCCGAGCTACCTTCTCCCGAAACGCGAGTAATTGAGCCTTTAAACGCTAATTGCAGACGTATCGGTCTGTTTACACGCGCGGACGATGAGAAAAAGGGATAGGCGGCTGGTATAGTATCGCTCGTTTTCGGACTCTCGAGGAGGGAGAACGCAATTTTCCGTCATTACGCGCGGCTCGTATAAGATCGTCGGGAGAAGCGATTATACTGCGTCGTCGAAGTTGGTGGGTATATAGATATAATGTATTAATCCGAGGTAATTGCTGATTAATTTTTGTAAGGGAAAACGACGAGTTTTTGTGAGGGTGTTTTTTTGAACGAGGAGCGAGTTTAATGCGCGCGTTTGGGCGATTTTATGGGTTTAAGGAGAATTGCTGATAATTGTCAGGAGCCGGTGGATTTTTGTGCTTTGGGGATGGGTTGGCTTACCAGTGCTCCGGGATTAGCATGCTACCTTATTTTTGCGGTTGAGTTTGCTCAAGGTTGTTCGACTTACCTGAAACAAAAACAAATAAAATTATTAGTTTAATGTTTGATATATTGTAAATAGATTATAGAAACTTATATAATATATAAAAGATTCCTTTTCTATAACTATGGTGATAGAAAAGGAATTTTTAATCAATACTTTATAGTAACGTTTGATTTAAAGTGATTCAATACTTTTAATCTTGATGTACGCGTTAAGAATTTAATTCGTTGAACAAATTCTTTTGACTAATTAATAACATAATCTGATCAAGAGCGATTATGTTATTTGATTAAATTCAGATTAAGAAATACGGGAAAATATGTCAATAGGATTACGCAATGCTAAGACAAATTAATTGAAACATGTAAATTACAATGTCACATAAAGATAATTCTTATATAACTAGCGATCTGAAAAATTTTCAATCATTTATACATATCCAATCTTCCTTTTAACGATGAATTCGATTTCAAAGATAAATTGATTGTTTCATAAAAAATTTTTAAATTTTGTTATGCGTGTTAAAAATTTGATTTATTGTATAATTTCGTTCGATACAAACGTAATATCTTCAAATAACTATATCACTTTACTAAATTCAGATTAAGAAAAATATGGAACTAGGATTAGTTAATCCTAAAACTTAATCTGCTTACGGCCCATTCAGGACTGACAAATTAATCGACAAACCAAAAAATATGACCCCATATAAACATAACGTTTACATAATAAACAATTCTCGAAACTTTTCAACCTATAATTCATTCATACAATCATTGACTCCACCATAAAAAAGGTCGATTCACTTTCACAACTATTTCTCCTCCTTCAACACCCAACTAAAAATCCAAGTTCAAAGACAAAGACCCAGACGACACTCGAAACATCATCCACTCCTCCTCATTCCCGTCACCTCTCTTTCCCTCAGCCCTACATGCAGCCTTTCTCACACAATAGCAGAGCACCGCGAGACAGTCGACGTCTTCGCAGCGCACTCCCGTCGTCACTTTTCTCCAAATCAGCGAGCCGTCGCCGCTCTTTTGCACGTATACAGGCGGCGGTCACGAAGCGCTCGGCGCGCACTTTCGAGAGTCACGTATTTTCCTTCCAAAATATGCTAAAGGCACCTTTCTCCCTTTCTCTCCGGGCCCGTATGTAGGCGACGCGCGCGCGCCAGCGCGATCGAGTTTCAGATGCGCGCCAGAGAGGCTTCCTCTTCCTTCGAGAGCGAAAGAGAATGGGGGCCACGCAACGAGAGCGCACCCTTCGCGAGTCCTAAAAGCCGGCGGGCCAATTATTCAAATGCGAGCGAGCGTGGAGCGAGCCTCTCTTTCTTCCTCGCACCTGTTGCGTTTCGGGCAGACCGAAGGGTGGGATTTTATGGAGGAGCGAGGGGAGCTGCTCTGGGAGTTTGATTATTGACGATTCGGGGACGCGTGTGGATTTGGAGCTTGGGAGCTGATGACAGTTTTTATTGGGGTGTAGATTTAAAAGGTGTTTATGGGTGGTGTAAGCGAGGGTGGAGTGTGTGAGGATGTTAGGTTTCAGTTTTTGGTATTATTGAGCTGGTGGAATAATGTCTGTGAATAATGATCTGTACAAGTTATAAATTGTTAAAAATTGGCGAATTTTTATAATAAAAGTTCCGATATTCTATAACAATAACAATACAGGCTTCGAACCTGCAAACACTTGTCATTCGTACACCAATTCGCAAAACATCTTAAAACAGCCCAAGCGCACGCACCAACTCTCATTTCTCCAAATTCGAAATCCACTTAAAAACCAGCAGCAATCAAAAGCCCATAAACCTCGAGCAACATAAAAAAAAAGCAGTGAACGCAGCACGCGAAGAAACGCTTCTTCCGGCGCTCACTTGCGAAACCCGAACTCCCGGCGCGTCAGTGCGATAGAGAAACATACACACACAGACCACGCTCCCAGCAATGATCCTGCTATCTCTCCGAGATATCGGATTGGCTCCTCCGCTTACGTAAGAGCGCAGAGCGAGATCGCCGGATACCTCCGCGCGACACGAGAGAAACGGGATCGCGCGCCAGCTCGAGCCTCTCTCGAAGTTCAAAGCCGCGGAATTAGCTGCCTTCTTCTTCGGCGTCGCGCTGAAAATTTCCGCTTTCTATAGGCGCGCGAGGTGTTGTGCAACGCGGACGACCGCTGCATATCGGAGGGAAACATTTTTACGATGGATTTCGTGTGATCGGCTCTGATTATTATTCTCCGTTTTTTTACAGCTCCGCCGAGAGGATATCGCAAGATTTTAGAGATTAAGAAGCCCGGCGCCAGTGTACGTGTCTTTTTTTCTCGAGTTGGATATGTGGACGCGGATTCACTTTCTTTCTTGTTTGCGTGAGCGCGCGCTTTTACTTGGGTATGCGCTCCGGGAGAGAGAAAAAACGGGAGGAGGATCGCGAAGGAAGACGGCTGCACACGACTCTGGCTTTTTGAATGAAAAGGTACGGGATGTGCCTGTGGGATTCGTGTGTTTTTGTTTTGGGCTTCGGCGTTTATAGATGGGTTGGCGGTGGAGTTGTGGAGAAAAAGTTTAGAAAGCGTTTTTTTTTGCTATAGATTTGTGTTTCTGGATGGCATGCGGAATGCATCGAGTTGTCTTTTTTAAGAATGCGCTGTTTTCACTTTGCTCGTTTGAATATTTATGTGAGCTGAGGGGATGTGCTTTGATGCTTTGAAAATAGAGCGTGTAAGTGAGGATTAGGATAGTTAAATGATATTAGTATGGTAGATCTGGTACTTGTTTTAGTATTTATTACGGTTCTTCTAATTTCTTGGTGACGATCAAAGTAAATATAAACAGTTACAATGTTTCGATCGACCGAATGAAACGGACTACTTTTTGCCTACTTATTTAATGCCAGAGCTGCAAAAAATTTCGCTGAATCAGTCGTCGCGATCATTGCTTGGATCAGCCGAAACGTCGCTCGATCTAAAAACTACCGGTCAACTAAACTGGAGTTTAAATTCTTGCGGAAACAGCAGAACACTTTTTCGTCGCGTGCATTGTAGGTTCTCGTTAGGAAATTGTGAATCACGTATTTACAAGGAGAACACGTATTATTGAAGGCTAGTTACATCGTATGATTCTACTTCCCGAAAATTGAAGTATACTACTTTTTTGATTGATCGATTCGTAATTGATGTTGTGACTTTTATACGTGATGTTTGCATCCTGAGTTTCAATTTAAAAAAATTTTTGCTTTTAGTAACTAATGCGGTTTTATGTGCACTCTTAATCAAGCTATTAGTCAATGTTTTTTTTTTCGAATTTAATGCATTAGTATCATTTTATTTTTTGTTAATTTTTAATATTTTTTGTACAGAACTAACTTTTAATTAAATTGAAACTTTGTTGGTAAAAGTTATTTATACACATCACTAAATACGTGCTTTAAAACAGGTTTTACTTTATATAACTTTCGAAAAATTAAATAAAATTTTGTCCCGTCACAAATGAAGCACTCCATAAATTTCATCCACTTTGAAAATAATAAACAACACACTCATTCATTGCACTACTTTCACATCTAATTAAAATCACTCCAACCAATCAACCATTAACACCACCACTAACTTAAAAAACCAAACCTACCAATAGGGCGGCATCATGTCCTAGCAATATCATGACCGCTCGTCTACCCCAATCCTCTCATCTCCACACCTCCAATCCACTCCTAAGCCTCCGCTCACCACCTCCATAAACTCCGCACCAAAACCAACAACCCAACTTCACAAAAAAAACTTCTCCCCCGCACTTCTCTATCCAAAAGAAAACACACTCTTCCTCCGCACTGACTCGAAGCGCCTCTCATACACGTACATATATGCAACGCGCGTCTTGGGCTCGTTAGGCTCGGCGGGCCTCTAAGCGGCGACTGACTGCCGCTCGCGGCCGCACGGCTCGCTTCGCCTCTCGCTTCGCTCGCCGGGGACTCTATACGTGTATAATAGCGTGGTGGTGGGAGAGAGAGCCCGAGACGGTAGTTCGCCCGTGAAGCGAGGCGAGCTCGTAGCCGGGGCCCGTATGTATATATGCACCGCGACGAGTGCGTCCTATACCTGCGCGACGTTTTAGGGTCCCCACAAGTGCTGCGGGGGGAGACTCGCCGCGCCGAAGGGGGAATTTGAGATTGTTTTGCGGGAGGCTATTCGAGACAGTCGTGGCCGCGTGGGAAAGTGGGTGGATGGGTTTGGTTGTGATGGATTTTGGTTATTTTTCGTGTTTGAAACGAGATTTGAGGAGGAATTTTATTTGTCGAATTTTTGCTGTGTTTGGATTTGAGGAATTTTATTTGTCAAATCTTTGCTATATTGATCGCTTGAGTGTTTCTGGGGAATTCGAATAAATTTTTTTCACTTTAAAAATGTTATTTCTAAAAGAGTCACGATTCCTGATTTTCAAGGAAAATGTCAAGTTGAAAGTAAAATAAAAGAGATTTGATCCGGAGCTGGTAATGCCTTTGAATTTATAATAAAAATGATAAAATAGCCTCGTGGCAAAAAACATGATGTAAAACGAGAAATCTGCACAAAACGTACATATCTGTATGTCTGTCTACAATGTCTGTTTCTACTGAATTTGATTAGATTATACTATTCTCTACGTTATTCCAATACGTTACTCTAATACGCTTCATCAATTAATATAAAACACAATTTTGACATCTCCAACATCGTCATTAGTGAAATACTTTAACAAAGCCATTACCACCAGCATACGTATTACTTTTCGGCCCACTTCAAGCGAAACATCGCTTAAAACGCGCTTTCAACTGCTCCTTGCCGAATAAAAAATTAACCACGCCGATACGCGCATTCTACGCACTCACGGAACTCCCAAACGATTTTTTAATGTTTCGTCCGAAAGCAGCTTTTTTTATTATCCTCTCTAGCGTACGCAGCCGTATCGATAACCCGAAGCCTTAACGACCGCGGCGACGACGAATTTAAAACAGATTAACCGGCAACGGTCAACAAACTGGTCTCCTCGCCTCCTCTTATCCGTCTAATACGCAAATGTACGTTTCGAGGAGATTTTTTTTTCTGCGCGAGGACTCGGCTCGCTCGGTCCTTGGACTAGTTTATTCAACCGGCCATTAAGACTACCGGCCCAGTGTGTGCCTCTGCTCTCTCGCTTCTGTCTGTGTACATACGCATTTGCATTCAAGAGGTCCCGGGTCCTCGCGCTTATTTTACCCGAGAGCTCCGCTTATGTACATACATCATCATGGGTAATTTTGCCGGGGAGGTAGGCAGGGGTTGTGTTATTGTTTTCCGTTTGTGGAGATATACAAGCGCGTGGGTGACTCTCTGGAAAACGAAACGTTAATCGAAATGTTAATCGCGGCTACGGCTTTATCAGCGTTAAACGACATTCTTCCAGCTAATTGACTTGTAATATTCTTAAAATATTTGGGAACCACGGCCGCAGAGATAATTTCGAGACAAAATTTGCAAATCCTTTGCATATCGGCTTTCCCGATCGGCGCTCTATACCTCGCATAAATCTCGGCCTCTCTCGAAACTACGCAGATCTGCTTATCCCCAACTCTACGTGTATACACACACGAACCGGCCCCCGCGTCCAAACAGACCCGCGCGTAAAAACAGAACGAGCCTCGTTTGCTCGCGCATCGAAAGCGGAAGCTCAAGGCTTAATTTGCTCGGCGCCCTTCGGTAATTGCCAGACGCGTTGGCGCGTCGTCGAGGTTGAGCGATCTCCGCGGCGGGGGACACTTTTTTCTTTATCGCGAAAAATAGCCGGCTGGATGCGCCGCGACTTTGCGTGCGGGTAATTGCCGACTTATGCGGCAGCGCTGTGTGCTAGTAGAGAGAGAGTATATGAAATGCAGAAGGACAAGGCCGCGGGAGGTCTTTGTGGATAGGGTTACGGATATAATGGTTTTCGTGGAATTCGGAGTGAGAGCAACCGGGTGCTTTGCGTGCTTTCGCTGGTTTTTTCTTTTATAGGTTTAAGTGGACTTGGAGGAT